>QKYT01000125.1:175465-185862 GCA_003550305.1 Glomus cerebriforme | reverse complement strand
AAGATCGGCGATTTTAATCAAATGGAATCAATTTTACCGATTTTGAAAATTATATATGTTTTAGATACTTAAAGACGATGCTGCACCATAAATTTTATTAGAGCAAGCTTAATGAAAAAATTTTGCCCTTAAATTTTATCATATTTCCCCTGACTGTTAACTATTCTAACTATCTTAACTATCACTAAGATCATTAATATCACTACTATCATTAAGATCACCGTGATCATGGAAATCATGATCATAGAGTGGCATAGTATGGCACAGAAAATCGGCGCAGTAATGTTTCATACTAACAGCGTCTTGAGAATGCTTCAGAAAAAGAGATAGTTGAGTTGAAATCTGAAATATTTAGCCTAAAAAGTCAGCTATATCAAGCTAGGAAGGATGTGCGAGTTAAAGAAAAGTATATCTCTACCTTAGAAAAACAGTTGGTAGAATCTGAGGAGCAGGTTGCAAATTTGTAATATAGGATTAAGACTATCTCATCACGGAAAAATTCATCTGAATAAGGGAATTCTCCAGACTTATATAATTCTGATGATAATATGGCTACAATAGCAGATGCTATAGATGGCTACGTAAATAATAGGGCAATGGCTAAAGATATTCTGATAGGACAAATAAATAGGACAACAAGGCAAATTCGTCGAAAAGAAAATAATTTACATCAGGATTTAGCCCGTGAGCAACGAAGGCGATATGATGTAGAAGCTGAGCATGATAATAAAATTATACGAAGGCAACTTGATAAAGGGATGGAACAAAGGGCTATTGCTGACCTTTATCAGTTGTGAACTAATGCTCAAAACTAGGTAAATAGAATGATAGATAGTATGGTAAGAAAACAAGCTCACATTGGTGAATTATTATGAGAAAATTTTGCCTTTCGGCTATTATATCAACAAAATGCTCACCATTTACAGCGATGTAGAGCAGATAGGGGTTTGTTAAAATATAATAGAGATAGACTCTACGAGCAATATGAAAAATGGAAAAATAAGACTCAAGCAGAACGCCAGAATATTTTAAATTTGCAGGGACAAATATTTGCATTACAAAACAATCTTTTACATATAGGAATGGTGGGATATGCACCCAAGAAATTCTCAAGTAGAGCAGATGAAGATATAAATGAATTTGTGAAAGATTACAGACTTTATCTTATGACGGCCAATATTAATACCGGTAATGCAGATGGTAAACAGAGAGCTTTAGAACTATTTCGGTCGTACTTGATAGATGAGGCATCGTATTGGGTTGAAGACAAACTCATAGGCAAAAAATGGTGGTTGAATCATGTAAGGTGTGGAAATGCTTTAGCAAATATGGGAGCTGTAGTGAGCCTAAATAATGCTAACATAATGAACACCATGATTAATGTACCAGATGGTACTCCACCACTAGCATTACCGGCTGGAGCTACTGGCACCACAGTTATTCCAGCACATAATGTTCATACGGATGAGGATTGGTCTCTTGCTAAAGGGTGTCCTGTAGACACTGATACAGCAACTAATGTACCGAATGGAGCTTTAAATAACAATAACCATATAGTTCTTCCTGATATTAATATTAGTCAGGTCATCTATTGGTTTAAAAGAAATTATTCTACAGTTGTTCAAGAGCAATAGGAATTGATCTTTGGTACTTTGACTCAAGGATCTGATTCAGTTAGAAATTACTATAGAAAGATAAATAAATATGCTAACTGGGCTCAAATATCTGATTGTGAAAAAAGAATACAATTTATACATGGTTTATCTCCTAAAAACAAGTTGAAAATGAAGCGACTGGGTCTAAACAGATCTTTAAATGATGAATTGATTGAAACATTGGAAGAGATTGAAATGGAAAGGAATAATTTGCTTCTGAATGAGGGTATTTATAACCAGCCAGCTACTAAGACAAAAGCACCTTCTCATCAGAATATTACTACAGAAGATGTTGATAGGATTGTAAATAGTAGGATTCAGGCGTTACAACAATCAGTGTTAAATCCATTACCAGCGTCTTCTTCTGGTCAAGAAAATATTACTAAGGCTGATTTACAAGCCATAGCTAAATCTTTTCAAGAGACTATATCTCGAGCGACTAAAACTCTAGATAATAGAAAAAAATCGGCCAATAAGAGAGGAGAAGACCTTAATGTTAGATGTTTTTTGAGTGATCTAATGAGAGAGAAAAGTAATGAAGCTCCTGGTGATGATTATAATTATGATTCTATTGATAATATTACTGATAGTATGGCTGGCATGATGCTCAATAAAGCCATTCTATCTGCTATTAAATATGCTGTTAAGAAATCATCTTCAGGTCGCAAATGCTCTAAGTGCGNAAGATCTGGACATAATTCCCAAAACTGTTCTCGAAAGAAGAAAAAGAAAAGCAAGAAGTCTAAAAAAGGTAAGGTTAATCTCGCTACTGTAGATTCAAATTCAGATTCTTCTTCTGATACCTCATCTAGGGATAGTTCTGATTCTGATACAAGTTCTTTTGATTCTTCTGACTCTGAAGGCGATATCACTGTTAACATTGCCAAGACAAAAAAAAAGTGAAGCAGAAATCTAGCACCATGCTGAGAGAAACTACTTTGGAAGAAACTATTCGTAAAGTCCTTCTAAGTGAGCTTAAATTAATTTTTCCTGAACGTTTTTCCCGTGAATCTAGCGCCGTTATGTCCAAACAGATAATGACTCCTATAGAGGCGGAGATAGTATCTCAAAGCAATATTCCTTTAACCTCTAAAGATTCATCTCTGGATGAGTCCAGTCTAGAGGAGGAGTCCTTAGATGATCCTATGAAAATCTATTTCGTTCAGAAAAAGAAGCCGAAAATAAGTGTTATGACTGTAAAGTGTAAAATCAAGCATTTAAAGATTCCAGCTATGACTCTTGACTCTGGAGCTGAGCCTCCAATTATAACAAAAAATATTGTTGATCGCATTAGGGCTAAAATAGATTGAAAAACATGACCTTAGCGGTGTAACTACTATCCCGATTGAATCTATGGGTGTTGTTCACAATCTGCTTATTACTTTAGCTCCTGGTTGCACCATTTGTGAAGATTTTGTGGTTGTAAACTATCACAAGTCAACGCTAATATTTTCTAACCAACTCTTAAAGAAATACGGATGCGCAGCAGTAGACTGGAATACAAATGAGCTAAAGATTCCTCTTAATGGAAAGGATTATATTATCCCAGTCACTATGCATAAGGTCAAGAACAAGCTCGAGATGAATTGCGTGACCATTACTTCTAAATGTGATGCTCCCTCGATTCTGGACAAAGTTTCTCAAGACTTGCAGGACTTAAGCAAGGATAATATATTAAAAAAAACATGAGTTATGCTTTAGCGCCTTCCACTGAAAGTATGGTAATTCATATAAAAGAACTTAAGAAGAAACTTTCCAATGCTCTCAAGTTCAATGCAGAAATCATTGAGTTTTGCGATAGTCTTCTTAGGGAATAGGCAAGTTATTTTCAGGATAACGCTTCTTTTTTACATCTATAATTTTTGTACTTTTTTTGACCATCTTCTCATAGAATGCATCCAAATTGTTTGTATCCTTCTTTAAAGCTGGGATTGGCTGAGTCTCAATAGATGATGCTGGCAAAACTAACGTGGTCTTAGATTTCGATTTCTTTCCTCCAGTCTTTTTCGCCTTACTACCTAAAGTAAAATCTCCTTCTGAAGCTGGATCAGTAGATTGGCTAGGCTCAACCTCAGTATCGTGCATCATATTTTTCAGTGCTGTGATCGTAGAATCATATTTATTTTGAAAATTAACTTCATTCTGTTTATCTATAATATTTGTACTTGGGGGATTACTACATCATTTCATTGAATCCTATTAAACTCTTGTCCTCTCCAAATTTGATATAAGTGACTATTTGATATATTATATTTTTTACTTAGCTAAGCCAAAGGTTTAGACCTTATATCTCGGTATTGCATGATGTCTTTATAATCTGCAGGGGATAAGTAACTAGCTCTGGAACTAATATGTGTTTTAAGCTGAGGTATGATCATATTAGTAGCTAATCATTAGAGATTTTTTTTCACTATAAATAAAAAATATATAAAAAAATATCAGTAATACTGGTATTATGCTAGTATCAGTAATATGGTAGTATCAGTAGTATTTATAAAAATAATAAAGTGCTTCAGAGATTTTTTCACGCATTTTTTTCATGCCATATAATCATGCCAAGATTATGTCCAATGTGCATACATTGAAAGATATAAAAAATAAAGGTCACCGGCTGGGTAGTGTATATGAGTAAGAGCTCAAAAAAAAATAAGATCCGTTACAGAATTTAACTCTGAAATTAATGATCTCAGTGAAAAGCTGGTAGATAAGTACAATGATCGAGAAAAGAAGTTCCAGTGAACCTATACTGATATTGGAAATAAGATTAGCCAGTTAAATGTGTCCAGTGCTAAAGTTAGATTCCAACTTATTTCTGAACGGATGTCTCATATTGAGCTTGAAGCCAAAGTCAAATTGCTTAAATCAAATATTAAAACACTAAAGAGAGAGCTAACTTTAGCCCAGAAAGCTTCATTTGTCGACAAGGTTCAGATTCTTTCTCTTGAAGCTAAAGTACGTGAATTGGAAGGTAAGTTGAATGACTTGAAACTAGAGCGTACATATCATGATTTGGATGCAGTAGGAGGGGTGATAGAGGAACTGGCCCAAATAAATACATCTGTAATGGATGATCCCAAAGAAATCGATTCTCTCAGGCTTGAATTGAAATGAGCGAATGAAGATCTTAGTTCAAAAGAATATACTACAATAGAATATATGGAAAAAGGGATAGAGTCGTCGGATAGCATATACAAACAGGAGCTGGATATTCAGTCTTCAGAACGATTAAAATTGATGGAGAAAAATAGGTCCCTTAGGGACCAGTTAGTGTTAAAGAAAGAGCCAAGAGGCACTTCGCATAATGAAGTAGATACTCTACCTCCGCCTATGAATAATTTATTGCAACCTTCCACTCTGTAAGTGGCGCAAAAGCGGTATCTTTACTAGCAACTGCTCCTAACATTGCGAGCTCCTTGATGTCGCCGATAATAATATATCCCATACTTACCATAGTACTTATTGTGATTATATGGATTGTAGGCAGGAAATGGTGAAATTCGTGAAAAAAAAGCAACTAACATCTCTCTCATGAAAAATACGAAGATAGGTTGGGAATAATACCTAATCATCTATCGTATAAGTACTGGCATTAGTGAGACTTCTTCGAATCTTTTCTTGGTATAAGCTAATAGCTTTTCTGGTAAATTTTCAGATGGATTTATTAAGACTTTTTCTGCTTGAGATACCGTACATGCTAATAACTAACCAATATGGATTCGGTCACCTCCCTTACCATTATGTCTATGCTATAGTAAAAATCGATAGTCATCCATTACAATATCCATCATTTTCTCCTGATCCGCTATTATTTTATGAAATTCCTGTCTATTCTCTTCTGTGATTGGGGGATGGATTTCATTGGGTTTGAAGCCTATATATTGAGAAACTTTTTCCTGTAATTCGGCCATTATATCAATAAAGCTTATCTTTAAAATATGTAGATTTTTTTAGCTGATCGTATCCCAAGGATATGGTTTTGCCAAATTAAAAATACTAATGATTATCCCAATCATCTTCAGGTATATCCGAGGCTAAGCTATATGATCGGAGGCTGGAAGAGGTCACTTCGTGATGAGATTGAATATAGGAATTGAAGTTAGCCAGTATTATTGCATGAAAAAAAATATACGGTCATAAATAATATTATATGAAGTGCCTTATGACTAAGTTTTCTTAGCTGGAATTATCAGATCTCGCTAAGAGTATTTAACCATATAATTTGTGATCTCATCTATATCTGTTTCAGACGAATTATCTTTTTTATCATCCTGTAACTTTGATAATGTTCGATAGCGTGTAATTTCTAGGCCAACTACTTTGTACCATGTGTTTCAGAAATCTGCTAGTAGCTTACACTCATCCAAATAATATGATATTAAANATTGTTCTAAGGANATTGCTCGCTTCTTANTAACTAATTTATACATACTTTCTCTATACCCTATATCAACCTCAGAAATTTCTTTAAATAATGATGAAAGTTTTAGGTGGATGAATTCTTCTTGCTTATCTAGCACATTGAGGAAGGATTGGCAATAAGCATTATTAGTCAGGCGTTCTCCCTTGTCAGCATAAGTAGTATCAAATAATTTTTTCGCATAAATGCATGCTCCTTTCTATAAATGAGTTATAATGGTTTTATCTTTTTTTCAGACCTTCATGTAAGTTTTTGATATACCTCCTAACCCACTTTTCAGCCAATTTTTACGCTAAGGCATCTCTTATTTTTGATATCTCATCTTCATCCATTTCATCTTCATCCTCTTCATCTTCGTCCAGGTCGTCTTCATCCACCCTATCGTTATCCGCTTTATTGTCACCTGCTTTATTATCATCTTTTAACTTTTTTAAGGCCTCCAGCATAATTTCAGATGATGGCTGGTATCTTTCATCATAGTTAATAAATTGTGCACAGAGGCCGACAACAGTTTTCAGATAATAGCTGACATCAATCTTTTTACCTAATCACCTCACTACCTCTGAAAACTCCATTTTATCCCCTACCCTCTGTGATGAATCATTCTCAACTACAATATACTCAAAGCATTCGCCTGGTTTTAGGATTTCATAAAGATAAGGCTCAGGTGTTAGGCCCTTTTTTATGCACCGTTTGGCATCCACTTCTTCACGGGTGTGTCTATCTCACATTCGTGAAATAAAATGCTAGACACTCTTGTTATTTTTATCAGGCTTCCATACAGCAGTTTTAATTACTCCATTAAGATCTATCTATGAAATATCATTTATGGTCTCTCTGAGCACGTCCTTCACAATCCGATGCAAGGTGCATGTATTATCAGTCTCATAGATTCCTCCATGACCTTCTTACCCACCTCACGAAAGTGTTTAGACTGTCACCGCTTTACAATTTCAACCCCTCGAATAAAAAGCTTATTATTAAAGTTGGGCTTACTTATATGTGGGATGCTATAGTATTTTTTCTTTCCAGTAAATACTACCAGAAATAAGACTTCCTCATATGCCATTTTGAGATAAGGGAATCCATTATCTTCCTTGAGAAAGTCATTAACTTCATCTCAGAATTCGCTCATTGCCTCCATAGATATTCTCACCATCTCCTCCCAGTACTTTTCCTTTGATATCTTTTCTGAAATGTATTTCTCATCACACTCCTGGAAATATTCTTCTAGACAAACAAGATATAATGAATCAGTGTTCCTATATTTTACACTGAACTCTTTACTTCTAACAAGGTCAGCAATAAGCTTGATATTTCACTGATTAGTTGATGTTACCCCGCCTGCTAATGCTCGCAAGAAGAAAGAAGATCTACTATTCCCGGCTTTACCGTAAAACGTATTCATATACACTTTTAAAGCGAGTTGTTCTGCGTCTAGACAGGTGACATTAAAGAAAACTGAAAAGTATTTAGATTTTAAAGCATCTGTAACATCCTCCCTCCTTGCTTCCACCAAACTAATCTCCTTTTCTAATTCTTCTTTTTTATCCTTTAATGGAGCAAGATGTCTTTTTACTGAATTTCGTCTAATAAGCAACTCCTCTAATACTTTTGGATAAAGGCCTTTCATTTTGGCTTGGTTTTCATGTTCTATAGACCATGCGAGAACATCTTAACCATTAAATTGGAAATTAATTTTTTTACCGCTCTTCTTTAGAGATTCAGCACGCTTTCGAGATGAAATGATTTTATCAGGTGAGAGATTGTATGTCATGATAAGGCTTAGGTACAATGATGCAAAGTCTAAGCCAGTTACAGGTCATCTATTTTCAAGACCTTTTACCAGTAGGAAAACATAGGCTCCAGGGTACTTCCCTATTTCCGTTTGTTCACATGGAATTGTGCTAGTTAAAATTCCTTCCTGCCACGCACCGGCACTTAAAAAATTACGCACTTTTATTCCTATTGCAAAATAATGTGAATCGTATAATGATATGAAGGCTACGGATGCCATCTCCCTGTACTCATTAATTGCATTATGCTTTATCATTAACCACTGATAGCTAATAGCATTGATAATACAATATTCGGCTACTTCGCGCATCTGCTTAGCTGTCGTAGCATTGGTTTCTTTTAACACCCTTCCATAATACTTAAACATATGATGGAAAGGCATATCCAGCTTGTTATCAAGTTCACACTCCTTTAGGTAATATGCTAAACTGCTCTTTTTGGCCTTAGGATAGAATTTTATAAAATATGGTCAGACATTAATAGTTACGCACCCAGGAATTTTAAAATGCTTCGAATAAAAATCCCTATCATTGACCTTTATTACGCTATATTAATATTGTCATTTTAAAATTTTTTCAAGGTTCGAAGGCTTTAATGACATTTGATTGTACATCCACTCAAGAACCTCTAGCTTTTTCGCTTTCTCTACAATAAATCTCCAGTCATATTGTAAATCATTAAAACCTATTTGTATATCTGGGGCTAGTAGTTTCCAACACAAGGTGAAGGCTTTTAACAGATTTATTTGATTCCCGCATATAATTGTGGTCCAACACGGGTCAGGCGCACTTTCAACATCTACAAGGCAGATTTTCTTTAGTGGATTAGGTCATCCTTCTAATGGACTGACATGCAGATCATAAATACGCTAGATTCATCACTCTGTGCAGTAGAAAAGTTGCCTAGTCCAAGCAAATTATATGTTTCTATGTCCCATGTAAGGATGAAAGTACGATTCCGTAAAAGCGCCAAGGAGAATAATGGATTATTATAATCGTCCTCACTTATTGGATTGTAATTATTCACAGATACTTGGAAGAGATAAGTACCCTTCTGAATGTGTTCATATAAATAATTACTTAATACTATCCAACTCGAAAGAGATAATCTTTCTTCACGGACTACTTTGTGGTAATAATACTGGCAGTTTAGATCATCTGAGGCTGTACACATTCTAACAGCACAGACTGCTTTTAATGCATTATACTGGTCATAGTGGTTTTATATTCTCACATGGATATATGGTTTCTTTTCTGTATGGTATCCTTGAAGTAGGTAAGCGCTAATAGTCTCGATCCCAAACTTTGATGTGCTATTGAGAATATTAGATAGTATCCTTACTAATTTGGTCTTAAATATAGATAACGACATATCTTCAGGTACTTTGACATCAAAGAAAGGTCAGATACCTGTAATATTCACGACTGCTTTTTGCCCATTAATCAAAGAACCAGTGATACACAAAATATAGGTAGAGACCCCATTTATATATTTGGTATCATCACTAACTTCAGTAGACATGAAATGTATGGGTTGCTTGCCGGATAAGCTTTGTTGAAGTATAGCAGTCATCCCATTATCATATTCTGCTATGATCTCATTACATGATGGAACACCGGCTAAAGGGCTGACATCATCGTAGCGAAGGGCTGGGGTAGTTCCGGTGCAATCAGTTTGGTCAGAAATAGTTGAGGTATGCATGCCGTCAGTAAGTAAATCTTTATATACTTCAATATATTTTCAAAATGTTTAATTAATTTTTTTTGATAGATGCAAAAAAAAGCGATAGCAAACTTAGATGGAGAATCGAAAAAGAAAGGCAAGCAGATATACATCTAAAAGTGAAGGCTTCTGCATAATCTATTATATAAATATTGGCAGAAGCCTTCATCTCAATAGTATGTATTCGGGCATATGTGGTATATATGTATTTATAAGTCTTCTGCATATTCTATTATATAAATATTAGCAGAAAACTTATATTACATATGATATGTACTCAGGTATAGTATAAATAGGCCGGCCATGATAATACATATCTAAGGTTGCTTGCCGAAACTAGGGGGTTTCGGTGGGATGGCGTATGCAAAACTGCCGAAACTAGTTTCGCAAAATCACACTAAAATGCCGAAATGCCGAAACTGCCGAAACTGCCGAAACTAGTTTCGCAAAATCGCACTAAAATGCCGAAATGCCGAAACTGCCGAAACTGCCGAAACTGTTTCGCATTTCGGCGTAGTATATCATATGATATACATATAGTGGTATTAGTCAAGTGACTTACTGATCCGATTTATCAATCTGACAATCTGATCGGTTGATCATAATTTTAAAAAAAAAGTCCTAAAAAAAAAAATGACTTTTATTATTTATTTTTTTTCTTTAGGGATGTTCTACTGGATGTGGGTTCCGTTAGAACGAACTAAGGATTATCCTTCCTTAGAGTGAAGCATGCGGTAAGTTAGGTTTGGGTGGGTGTATAGTATGAAATGGCGTTATAAAACAATACTAACGAACTCTTTTTTTTT
>QKYT01000125.1:89722-146282 GCA_003550305.1 Glomus cerebriforme | reverse complement strand
AAAAAAAAATAAGAAATTTATATGATTTTAACTATTTTTAAAGTTATTAAAATTATTTTTATATTATATAAATTTATTAAATAATCTCCTGTCATACTAAGTATTACTTATGATTGCCTTCAGCTAATTTTTTGCATATGATCAGCTAACTGGAAATTTTCATTCACTTATTTCTTAGTCTCATATAGATGGCCAGAAAATCACTAATTTTATAAGAACTGTTTAAAATGTCTTATAATAACTTAATAATTTGTAGAAAAATAATGTAAAAAAAAAGTTTAAAATAGTTAATCATATAAAGTCACATGTTATTTAATAAGTGACATGTTTTGAGGATTACCTATTTATTTCATGGAGGAAACATTATGGTTTTTTCCCTTTGGAAAAAAAACCTTAATATTCCTAACTTTCCATGAAATAAATAATACAAATATTATTAAAATTTATCTAATTAATATTTAAAAATTTTACTTAAAAATTTTGTAAATATTTGAATAATAAAAATCTAATTTTATAGTATTTTTAATTAAAATTTCAAGTAATTTTAACTTATTTATAAGAAAAAAAAGATTTTATATATAAAATTTTGAATTTTATAAGAATTACATTAAATATTTAAATAAAAAAATTTAATATTTTTAGTAAACTAGACAAAAATTGATAAATTTATCTATAAGAAAAATAAAAAGAAAAAAAAAATTTTATATATTTTATGAATTTTTTTTATTTCTAAACAAATTTGTAAAATTTTGAATTTTATAAAATATTTGAATAAAAAAGGTTTAATATTATAGTATTTTTAGTAAAAATTTCAAGTAATTTTGATTAAGAATTATAAACTTATCTATAAAGAAAATAAAAATTTCAATCAACACTATTAACCATATGCAGATTAGCAATTAAATTCTAATTATCATCTTGATTTAAATCATTTAAATCTATTAAAAATTTTTAAAAATAAGTTAATTTTATATTTTAAAAATTATAAATTAAAAATTTAAAAGTCTTTAAAAATATCTTACCTAATTGATCTAATTCACAATCAAAACATTCAGAAACTATAAATTAAAAATAATAAATATATTTAGTTTATAATTATAATAATTATTAATAATTGTTAATAATATATACTTACTTGGATTTGATGATATTGATGGAATGTCTATATAAATAATAATAATAATAATAAAATAATTAATTGATTTTATATTAAATTTTTTTTTTTAAAAAAAAAGTAAAATAAAATAAAAATTACCTGAATTTGCTACTTCTGAAAGATTAGAAAAATTTAGAAGTCTGCTAGTATAAATTGCTTGTGGATGTGTTTGAAGATTTTTAGATATATTATTATTTAATATATCCAATGATTTTTTCCTTTTGTTTTTTTCATACTCTTTTATTTGAGAATATATTTCACTATTTTTATCTTGCATTTCATCCTTCCATTTTTTTATTAATTGATATATTTCTTTAGAAGTTGGTCTATTTTCTGCTTTAGCATCCCAACATTTAATGATCAAATCTGCAACTAATTTTGGCGTATCCTCAGCAATTTTTGGTCTAAATCCTTTACATATTTTAACAGCTAAAGTATAATCATGAGGAATATCACTATAAGGAATTTCTTCTGACATATATTCATTTATTATTATTCCAAATGAGTAAATATCTGCTGCTTTTGTATATTGACATCCACGTAATACTTCTGGAGCCATATAAGGTATTACTCCATAAACTCCTTTTTCAGCTGATTGATTTACTGGTTGACACATTCCTAAATCACTAATCAATACTATATTATTATGACACAATATATTACCAGAATGAAAATCTTTATGAACTTTTTCAGCATTATGAATATTTAGAAGTCCATTTGCAATTCTTTCTAAATTACCAATTTTATTTTTTGTATATTTACTTGAACAGTTTCTTAAATTTCCGTCTTCACAATATTGCAAAACCATCATATAATCTTTAGTATATGGATCTTGAGTTATACCAAAACATGGCACAATCAATATAAAATTACGTGTAATATGAGATTTAATCTAATAAAGAAAAGTTGGTTTAATAAATAGAGATTAAAAATATAATATAAATAGAAAAGGAAATAAATTTTTTGATTACCTCATTTAAAAAATCTGTACTTATGTTAGATGAATCATCTAAACTTTTTAATGCAACTTTAGTTTTATTCTTTTTCCATTTTTGATTTATAATATCCCAAGAATGAATATGTCCTTCGGGCCAGTCAGCTGAATAAATTTTACCAAAACCGCCTTTGGTTATATAAGTAACATTTTCAAAATTCTCAAAGGGTACCCATTCAAGACATTTTTTATTACATAAAGCATTAAGTTGTGAATGTTGTATTAATTCATCAATATCTTTATTTCCACTAGTCCAATTTTTAAAGTTTTCCTTAAATCTTTTAGCATTACAAGGTTGACACCAATACCATCCTGTACCAGGTTCATTACATTCTCCACATATTCCATATGCTTCCTTTCTTTTTTCTAAATCATCTATGTAAACCACTTTTTCATTAATTTCTTCTGATTTAGTAGTTGACTTTGTAACGTGAATCTTTTTTGAATATAATAAATAATATTAATTAAAATCAAAAAGAAAATTATATTGTCCATAACAATAATTATATTACCTGATAATTTTTATTGATTTTTTTCCATAAATTTTGAACGTTATAATTACTAGAGTCAATGTCGGTATCCATTTTTTTTATCTGTAAAAAAAGAATCTACGTTTTTAATTATACGAATTTTCAATTTTGTCAGCCGCTGCGCCTCCAGTTCATAATGAAATTCTTGGCGCATAGTAATACAAACAACAATAAGTGTAGTTGTGTGGCGTACTGGCGTTATCAACTAAATCGATATAGCTCGCGATCAAAATCACGTGATATAGAAAGAATAATTTGTAATTAAAAAGTTTTTTTTAAAAAAAATCATATTGTATAATTTGTAAAAATTCGTAACGTTTGACAAAAACATAAAATTTATGTACATTAACTATTGAAAAGAAATGAAATTCTCGGCACGTATAATACTTAATAACTAAACTATAAACTTATTAGTCAATTTTAAAGACTAAGGATATTTAACATTAAAAGTGATTTTAAAAAAATTGCTAATAAAAGACTCATAATTATAAGAATTTATAAGTTCAACATTATTAGCATTAACTGTACTCCATATCTCATGAGCTTTTTGTGATAATTCATCATCTACATCATTTGAAAACTCTTGTCTTTTATCAACTATTGTCATACCCCTTGTATAAATTCCTTGATATTCAACTTTCATATCAACAAATTTTGAAGTATACATTTGAGAATTATTTGATAACACATCAATCGCGAGTGCTATCGCAAGTGGATCGTGCAATTCAAGACCATGAGCTCCCAAATATTCATGAGTTTTTTTAAACGCATAATCGATAAATATAGAAACAAAAACGCTGAGAGGTGTATTTAAAGATGTAATATATTTCGTAAAAACTGTACTTGATAAAAAAACTTTAGATGATACTAAAAAAAAAAANAAAAAAAAAAAGTAAATATAATTATATATATTAAAAAAAAAAGGTCCAATGAATAATTAATTACCATCTATGGGTAACACAGTAAAATGTAATGGTAAAACTTCTTTACGATTTAATCTCTCAATTTTATTTTGAACATTTTCCGATAAAGAAAAACCTTTAGTAGATTCTACCAAAATACTTGCCGCATCAGGATCCGCGAAAAAATTAAATTCCGCACAAGGAGTAACATTACCACAAGCGATAGCACCTCCTAAACAAATAATTTGTTTGACACGAGAAAACGTATGTTTATCTTTTTCATAAGCTAAAGCGAGATTTGTTAAAGGACCCAATCCAATAATTGTAATTGTAAATGGTGGAGAATTTTCTAATTGATATAAAATTTCATCTATCGCATTTCGAGATGACTTAGTGTATCTATTTGATTTTAAACCTTCCCAATTCTCTGGTGCATAATGCGGATGCTTTTAAAAAGAAATAAAAATGACAGTTAGATTTATTTTTCTCTCGTTAAATTGTTCATTTTGTTCATTTACCGTTGTATGAATTTGTCCAAATCCATCTAATCCATGAAAATCAATTCCAAGACATTCCAAAGCTTTAATAGGTTTATCCACTCCTTTTTTTTTTTAATTTTCAATTAAAATTTACAAAAAAAAATGATCAAATAGTTGAGATGCAAAAAAAAAAAAAAAAATCAAATTATCATAACAAAACAAACCTATTGCAACAATAGGTTTTGACCATTCGAATCTATTCAATAGGATTTTTCTTTCTTTTTCCCATTCATTCGGATCAATTTGACTAGGTGGTGACGCAGTTTTTAAATATTCAATTTCTTTATCAATAACATCAAATAATGTTACAAGATTTCTTGTTACATGATTAATACTCGTATTTCCTTTTAAATTATGGTTAACAGATATAAAAAGTTGACTAAACTTTGAAAAAAAATTGGATTAATAATTTTTTTATTTAAAAGCATACCAAATACAAGTGTGATTCCCTTAATATCTAATTGAGGTGAACTTAGAGCCAAATATAATGCAAGTGCATCATCAATACCTTACATATAAAATCAAATTATATTTACTGTATTAGTTTAAATAATAATATAAAACATAAAAAATGTTATATCGTTTACCAGGATCAGTATCTATTATAACAGGAAACGAAGAATTAGATGCCATTTTTTTAAAAAATAAGAAAAAATGAAATGGATAGACCTTGAGTCTTGAGTGTAACTATATGTACAGATTGGGAATATTTTCCCGTGGATCATTCGTATTCGTAAAACAATTACCGTAAACTATGTAAAATAGCTTTAATATTTTTTTAGTAATTAAATCTGTACATCCGTACATTTTATCTTTAAAGAAAACGTGATAAGCAAAAATCGATGCAAAACTCGTGTTACATTGAGTTACCCTGCGTACCCATCAAAAAATGTCACGTTGGCCTGCATTAAATGTGGCGCACAGCCATATGGATGATTATGCATGTTGCTGATCTTTAATTCTGGCCATTTCGTGACATTTTTTGATGGGTACGCAGGGGTAGTCGTGTTACATTTGGCTGCGGTCAAAGGATTTTTTTTTTTTTTTTTTGGCTAAGACCAAAACTCTAAACGGAAATCCCATCTCTTTTTTTGTAATACGGAAAATACGGAAGAAAGTGGCGGAACTTTCTACTTATTTCGTGGCGTCTGTGTTAAATTGTGGTGTTTGTGTGGAAGAATTCAAAAGAATAATTGTGGCTTGAATATCATGCAGCTGCTGCATTTTGTTTCGAATTTGTTTTGTAAAAAAAATCTTATCACCCAATACGGAAATGAATGCATCAATGTAGTCATCTTTAAGTCATAAGTAAACAATAAAGATAGATCGCTTTTCCAAATTCGTCATTTACAGTCAAAAATTAATTCCACGCAGTAATCGGAAATATTATCTCCGATTAATGAACACAAATATAATTACCGCGGCTGCGGGAATTAATATATTTAAACAGAGGTCGTTCGTCTTTTTTTTTTCTTTTTTTTCTCAAAATAAATCGGAATAAATCATCTCATTAATTGGACTTATTTGAATTTATTAATTATTTTCTTTAAAACCTTGTAATATTTATTGAATTATATAAACACGTATACATACATTTATTAGAAATTATGTCTGAATATTCTGAAATTTTTCAACCTCTTGTTGATTTATTCACTCAATCGCAAGTGAATACAATTCTCTTAGCATGGCTTCCAGCAAAATTTGGGGCACATATGACTGGAATAATGGCAGTTGATATGTTTTTAACAAGTGTCATAGCATCGGGACTTTCCACTTGTGCTCTTGCATTATATACATTTTTGAGTACTTTCGCATTAGGAAATCCATGGAAAAAGAAGGGTAGTGTCACAGTTCAGGTTGAATATTATACTGAAGGAACGTATGGTGATTTATATACAAGTGTATTTTATGAAGCGCTATCTTGGTTAATTTCACAACAAACAAAAAATTTAGGAGAAGGTTCATTTGTTGTGCAACATGCCAATTCAATACATGATGATGATGATGATGAATGCTCACCTCCAAGTTTTAATATCCTTCCAGAGAAGGATCAACAAATTACCATTGAATATAAAGAAAAAAAATTCCAAGTTTCATTTAATATGCCTGAACAAGAAAATAAAGATGATAAAAATAGTAGTAGTTCTAGAAACAAACCAAAACCTTCAATTTTCTTAACAATTATCAAAGAATCGGATACAAATGTCGAAGCTATGAACGAATTTTTAAGTGAAGTTACACGGTCTTACTTAGAAACTCAGAAAAAAATGAAAGTTCGTTCAAGATATGAACGAAATGGTTCCTATTGGTATCACGTGCAATCATTATCATCAATTAGAGGTTTAGATACTGTTGCATTGGACGAATCATATGAAAAGTTATTAAAAAAAGAATTAGAAACATTTATAAATGATAAAGAATTTTATGGAAGAATCGGGATGCCTTATCGACGTGGTATTTTATTATACGGAAAGCCAGGAACAGGAAAAACTAGTTTGATAAATGCCATTTCTTCACAATTATCTCGTGATATTTATTATTTAAATCTCAAGACTATTATGGATGATAATGAATTAAGTGCTGCATTTAGTTCAGTTCCTGCCAATCAAATTATTGTACTTGAAGATGTTGATACACAATCAAAAATTCTTCATAAACGAACAAGAAAAGAATCACTATTCGTAACTGCCATAGAATCTACCGATAAAAAAGACGAAGTTGGCCCATCTACGGGTCCATCCTTTTCAAAATTTAGTTTATCAACTTTCTTAGGATGTTTGGATGGTAATATTTTAAATGAAGGGATTATCATTATCATGACAACAAATCACGTTGAACATCTTGATCCTGCATGCATTCGTCCTGGTCGTATGGATGTACACCTTGACCTTGCTTATTGCACTCATTATCAAATTAGAAAAATGTATAAAAGTATTGCTGAAAATCCTGAAGCCGAATTCCCTAAAGATATTCTTGAAAAAATTCCCGAAAAATTATTACCTCCTTGTGAAGTTATGATGACCATGGTTTTATATCGCAATGAAATTGACGTTATTCCAGAAAAGGTTTATGAATTAGTTTCAAAATACAAAAACATGAAACCTGAAGAAATTGCAAAACAAATGGAAGAAGAAGCTCGTCGTATTGATGAATCTCGGCGCATTGAAGAAGAAGCCGCAAAATCGGAAAAGAAAGAGGAAGCTAAAGATGAAAATAAGGAAAAGAAAGAAGAAGTTAAAGGCGAAAATAAGAAGGAAGAAGCCAAAGATGAGAATAAGGAGAAGAAAGAGGAAGTTAAAGATGAAATTAAAATAGAAGCTAATAAGGAAGAAAAGAAAGAGGAAATAATAATAAAGAAAGAAGAAATTAAAAAGGAAATAATAAAATCTGAAAAAATTGATAAGGAAGAAACAACAAATGAAATGACGAATAGTGATAGTGAAAAACCATATGAAGAAGAGGATAGTGATAGTAGCACAGATGTAGAAGTCGAAGGTGGGAATGAAAAGATAAAAAGTTTTAAGGTTATGGAAACACCCACAATTACGTCACAAGTTACAGTAACCTTATAGCGTTTTTTTTTCTCTTTAACCTTTTTAAAATAAGCCTTTTTTTTATTGTATAATGATAAAATTATTCAAATTATGTATTTCTATTTTTCATATTGTATAAATGAAACACTACTAATAATAAAAATATTCACGTGTTAAAATATAAAAATATATTTATAGTTTTGCATTCAAAACATATAAAGGTATTTTATTGATCGCAGTAATCTCTTGGCAACTATTCGGTTGTGTTTAAACATTTAGTCCGGTAAGTACAATAATGCGATGTAATATAAACAATAACTATATAAAGTAAATCAAAACAAAAAAAAAGGAGAAATTTCGGAGTTGATAAATTTATAAATAAGATTTTTACCAAATGGATAATTATATTTGAGTAAAATAGAAAGTCGAGAATACTTGATAGCCTTTTGATAACCTGATTGTTAACTAGTGAAATCACGTTATGAATCACTATGTAAGATTTTATGCCAATTTTGGAAATTTTTGATATGAAAAATATATAAAGGTGACCAACCCCCCTAAAATTAAAAAATTTTACATTTTTTTTTAATAAAAAATTGAAATTAAAAATTTATTATAAAAAAAAAATGTCGAATAATCAAGAAAATAATAAGAATGATAATGATAACCAAGATTCAAAGAATGATATTTCAAAAATTCTAGAAGAAGGCTCAGCGACTATTGCGCCACCACCAGCTTATGATGAGATATCAAAACCACCACCAACGTATCCTCCTCCTCCATCATTTCCACCTCCAGCAAGCGAAAATTATAATCAATCTCCATATATAGTTCCTGCGAATTCTACGAATTCTAATAATGTAAAAAGAGGTATGAAATTATCTTATAAAAATTTAATTAAACGTTTTATAAAGTAAAATTATTAAATAGTTAATATAAACCATTATTATTAGAACGTCAAGGGTGCTGCAGTGGTCCAGGTCCAAGAAGAAATAAAACTTGCTGTTGTTGTTGGATAATCTTTTTGATTATCTTCATATTTGGAGTAAATATCTTTATTTTTTTACCGCGTATACTGCGCATGTACAGTAATTTAACTTATTTTCTAATTTTTTTTCTTAGACGATTTCGGTAGTAAATAATAGTGCATGTAACAAAATAACTTTAGGAGGAAATCCTTCTGGATATTCTTTTGATTCTAGCGTCAACTCAATTTTCCAAATTAATGTGGATGAAGCTCGGATTAGAGTATGTATATATTTAATTAATAGATTTATAATTTATGTTAAATAAAATGAAATATATATATAATTTTTTTTAGGATGGAGAAGTTAGAATTTTCCAACAAAGTCCACAAACTCAAGCTGCTAATACTGTTAATATTAATGTATATTCGGGAAGTAGCGGAACAACTCCTAAAATTGATACATCTTCTCAAAACGACATTTTTGAATTGAAAATTTCCCAACCAGGATTTAGGTTATTCAACATTCCACCACGTTGTATGAAATTACTAATTGATGTATTCTTACCACAAACTCTTGATCCTAATACACCCACTTTCCCAATTACGATTAAAGTCAAGAATCTGGACCTTACAATGGAACAAAATACTTTCCCATATCAGCAAAACATCACTTTAATTACAGATAATGGAGATATGCAATTGAATAATGTTATTGCACAAAGCATGAGTATTAAAACTGACAATGGAGATATTACTGGATCAATAACATCTATTTCAAATGAATTTGACGTTTCAACTGACAACGGTGGTTTAGAATTAACTTTGGGAAATATCCAAAATCCTTTTGTTTCAAAAGCCACAATTAACACAAATAATGGAGATGTTATCTTAAAGTTTGTAAGTAAAAATTTAAAAATGAGGTTTTTTTTTTATATTTTAAAAAATAATATCAATTTTTTAATTTAATTATTTTAATAACAGGATGGAAGTTCATTCTCAGGAAATTATAATATTCAATCAAATGATGGTAGAATTCGAATAGACAACAACACTCCAACTAATAGGATTGGAAATCAAATAATTGGTACGGCGGGTAATGGAACCGGTAATCTAAAAATTAACACTGATAATGGAGATATTTATGTTGTTTTTTAAGCAATATTATTATATATATATGTATTTCGCATTCTTATATGGTATATATCGTATTTTGGATATCTTTAGACATTTATTTTAAAATAGAAAACCTTTCATTATTTTTTTTTTTTATTATCCAGTGCTCATCTTAGATAAGTTTCAAATAATGAAATTTGTTTATGTGGCAATATCTTTTAGATTGCCAGTCTGAAAATAAGAGAATTGCGATAGTATAATTAGTTATTGTAATAAAAAAAGATATAATATATATTATTTTTATAACATTCTTTTTGTTACAATGTTTTTTTTTTTTTTTAATAATTAAAATACTATCTATTTATACCTATAAAATTTTTCTATCGATTTTTGAACAGGTCTATTTTACTGCGCCACATACTAAATTTTTTCTATTCTGTAACTATACTCTCAGAAATAACCTGTTTAAGTTCTAAATCGCTAGCAGTGGTGAATAAAGTTCCAGGATAAACTTTACTTCCCCATTTCGGATGCAGTAATATATGACAACATCCTGCATTATGAATATCATATTTTAATAATTCTATGGCCCCTTGAACATCCGGATAAGTTGATGGTCCACGTTCAGAGAAAAACTTTAAGAAAAAAAAAATATCGAGTTAAATATAAAGATTTGAAATGTATATATATTTATATTATTTATATTTATATATTTACCGGATACCCAGAACAAGGATCAGTTAAATCAGCCCAATATCCACGATCTTTCAATTTTTGACAAATCTCTTTTCCCCATCCAACAAACTATTAAAAGATATTTAAAATCAACTTTTTATTTTCTTTTATTTATTTATTTATTTTTTTTTAAAAAAAATGCTACTTACATCTTCAAGCTTTTCGTCTTTTTCATTATCAATTATAGGACCAATACCAACTAAATCATGTACACATTTTAAAAAAGTAGGTACGACAAGACATTTTTCAATATGTTCAACTTGAGGAAAAACGTTCTTAAGTTCTCTAGCAAATCTACTAGAAGCCAAATGAATTGAAAATTCTAATATGAATTTTTTTTGAGTTTTTTTATTAATCGTATTTACAAGTGTTGGAGATAATAATGTTACAGAACGTGTATTTCGTTTCTTTGTAGAGGTTGATGATTTTGTTGCTGGAACATAATGAGTTATTGTTGATTGATGTAACGATTCCATGATAATAATGAAATATTTTTTTTCTATAAGTATTATACAAATTTATTAGGTCAATTTAAATTTTCCGCAAAGGAGAAAAAAAAAAGAAAATGTATTCGGAAAAGTTCATATCAATTACAGCCTTTATACGATAAAATTAGATTTGCCGTGTTGTTATACGAATTATGTGATTATTTTTGTAAATTGCAAAATAATTTACGTGTAACTAAGCCATGTATGATTTATTCTATCATTAGTCAGAAATTTGTACAGAAATCGGCACCCTCCTTTTTTTTCCTTTTTTTTTTCCTTTATTTGTTATAGTTACATCTCATTTCATTGTTTTTAACCATATTCATTATTTCACGGAACTTTCGAATGCCTTTTGATTAATCTAAAAGCATCAGAATGGTACAAATAAATTATCTAAACAAACAAATTATGCGTTAATAGTAGCACAATTTAGACCTACACATATTTCTTTGATTCCAAATCGAGTTCATTATCAGAACGGTCTTCGTAAAAGTAAGTGCTGATCAATGGTCGGGTAACCGCATTTATTTGCTTTTTTAAGAATTTTGAATTATCAAAAATATGAATTATTTTATTAAATAAAAAGTAGAAAAAAATGAATGCGTAATATGGAATTAGATGTGAAAACATATAGCCAACATAAATATTCCTTTCTAAATGTACAATAAAATTACAAAAATTAAATTAAATTAAATCAAAAAAAAAATTTTTCAATAATTAACCCAACCATTGACCCTCCTCCATTCAACTCACAAAATCTGTATTTATTAAATACTCAATTTTCCTGCATAGTATGCAAGCAACATTGAAGCAAACATCAATCCAACTTGTTGTGGATTAAAACCAATTGAATCTGAAATAACTTCTAAATTTTCGGTTTCTTCCTTTAGTTTTTCCACAACAGAATCTTCAGGTTTTGGTGCGTTTTGAAGATCATGTGATGCGCGAGTTACCGCTGCGATCTATATTATACGCGAAAAAAAATGATTTATAAATAAAATAATCGCACGAACACTTCTTTATAATCGATGTGATTTGAATATAATAATTTACCTTATTTTCGAGTAAAGTTTGTTTATCACGTATTCTTTGATATGGCAATGATACTACAAGAAAAAAGTATATATGTATATATATATAAATGTGGTACGCGAAATAACAATAAATAATAAAGAACTAATCCCACAAGAAATCGATTTTGATTGAGACAAACTTATTATGATTTTGTTGTATAGATAAGTAACAAATATTAAAATATATCATAAGTAACTTATAAAAAACTGGTGCTATCACTCAATTCTCAATCTGTAAGTTTTCATGCTAATATATTTTTGCAGCCAAAGGGATAATTAATTATATCCCAAATCAATTATTGAAATATTGCGAATTTCTCGTGGATTAGTTTTAAAAGGTTATTTATTTACCTTCTGATGGCTTAACAAAAGTCTCATTTGTAATTACACTTTTTGAGAATGAAGCGCTCATCTTCTTAGGTTTCCGTAAATCGGATGCATCATTTATAAATTGACTATTAACAGTTCCATTTGCAACAAGTGTGGTATTCTCTGACGTCGTACCATTCGTAGCATGCTTCAATTGTTTTCCATTACTGTCAAAATTTGAAACTATTGGAATTGTCTGTCCATGATTGTAAGTCATCTGGAAACCTTTAGAAAGTTTAGTGGTTGTAATCATCAAAGTATCTAAATCAACTCTTGGTGGAAGGGTTACACGAATAGTTTCCGTGCTATTCGACAACAGTTCAACTTTACAATTTTCCGGTATGGTAGATACGTTGACTCCATTTGGATACATCAACTTTGATATTTTAAATTCTATTACGCTACCTCCTTTAGCGATCAATGATAAATTATATTGATGATTCTTAATATTCAATTGTTCTTTTATGACTTTTGTGGTAGAATTAAGAACATATGGAGGAAATCCCATGTTTTGCATTAGCTCATTAATTTTAAAGATAACCATGGGTATTTGAACTGATAATGTCTTACGAATAGAAGTTGGAATTGTGTCAAGTTTTATATCAATATCAACAATGTATATGACATCAACCGAAGTAGTTTTTCCGTTGGAATCAAAATGTGGTTTTAATTGCCATCCTGCAAATTCCAAATGTGCTCGAACATGTTTTTTGCCTTCTGGAATTAATGGATCAACAACAGATGTACCAACAAATTGAAGAATTCCAGTATCTTCATCATGATCTACCATTCCGCATACTGACAAATCACGCCCACTATTTCAAAAAATTTACACGTAAACAAATAGATGGAATGACGTTAAATATTTTATGGAATTTAACGTACCTGACAGGAAATGTACCCTTCATTGCTGTTCTTGACAAGATTTCATGTAAACTAAACATTTCATAAGTTGCACCATCGTCATATCGATCATCCCCTGTTAGGAAAAAAAAATAAAAAAAAATATTAAACAAAAAAAAGGGATACTCAAATATAAAGTTACTAACTTACATAATTTTCGCATGTCCAAATTTTTAATGATTGATAAAATGTCAAAAGTTGAAAATCCACCGGAAATCACGCCATCTCCTCTCAGAATAGGTGTAGATTTACCATCAGTTTCCTTTGTATAAATTTTTAAATAATCATTTTCAGAATACAACTTCCAACCGTCCATTGGAACATGTGACTTGAACGTTTCAAATGCTTTTCTTACAGCCTCTGTATGACGATGTTGCATTGGTTTCGCAAAATTTTTCGGCGAAGATAAAACGTTTTCTGTAATCCCTGTTGGAGAAAGAGGTTCCACAGGAGACATCGATAATGCGGTTGAAGAGCTTTTGGGCGTATCTTGATTAGACAAGGAACCATTTTGAATTTCTCTAGTAGTATGAATGGGAGAACCCGGGGATGCACCATTTTGTTTATTTGGAGATGAATTTATTCCGCTTGAATAAGTGAATGAAATTTTTTTTCTTGGATATTTGACTTCCGGTAAGTCTACATTACTATTAATATAACAAAAAATTTGATTGATAAATACTTAAGTGAAATGTAATATACTAAAAAAAAAAAATAAAAATAAGAGATAATTAACCTTTGTATATTGTTAGATTGATATACCGGAGTGCCACTACGAGTAGATTCCGGAGGAGTGCCGCTAATTACCATGGGAGGAGGGCCATTTTTCTGTAAATACTGATCAATGGTATAAAGAACAAGAGGACGTCTCGTCAAGTATGTTTTAGAAAGTATTGACGGAACCCATCCCTTAACTTTAGTTTGGAGAACATAAATAGCTCTTGTTCTTGGTGGATTGTAAGACAAAGGTTCAAGGATCCATCCATTAAGATTAATATGGGCTCGGATTCTATTTATAACACGTGGTACTTTTGGAGTCTCAACTGAGGTAGCTGCAAAATATATCGTTCCATTTTGAGTGCAATCAATTTTTTCTACCAGGGACAAATCTCTAGCTCTTTAAAAGAAAAGATAAAATAATCAAAAAATCTTATATGTATACGCGTTTTTTTTTTCACGTGTTTAAAAAAATTTTGAAAGTAGGATAATTACTTAGAACCAGCCAATGCTTGCATAACCATATAAGTTAAACTCGTCGTTTCATCTAAATTTTCAACGAGATTGCCTTCCTCATACCTAATTTGGTAATAATAATGATTAGCATTCTAAAAACCAATCATATCTGAAACCTGAGTTGGACCACATATGTGCAATGCCAAATAAGAAACATACCAATCATCCCAAAGTTTTCTCATTCCAACAACGGCAAAGATAGCTTGGGGAGCAAAACCTTCAATAATGTGCTCACCCATAAAGACTGGTAATTTATCATTTGCGGTTCCAGGTTTACTATAAACTACAGCTCCACTTTTGTGTTGTAAAATTTTTTTCCATCCTGTTTCCTTTACTATAATTTTTAAATTATATAAAGCCATTTCAGCTTGTTGTATATGATATTGTGGTGTTAACCTATTAAGGTCCAATGAAAGTGCAGATTCTTCTTCGCTTAAGTCAATTTGTTCAACGTATTCTTCATCATAATAATCATCACTTTGATGAGTATAAACTTCTGTCATTTTGATTAATGTTTTTTACGGATATCAAAGAGTGTTGTATTTTTTTTAACAGAATAAGGGAAAAAAAAATAATATTTAAAGAATGTAAATAAAATACAGGTTTTCTATGTATTAAAGGAGGGGGGCGTAAATAAACAAGAAGTTCAATTGAAAAAAAAATTCTCATTAAAATAATACTAGTTTTTATTGATTTTTTTTTTGATCTTCCAAAGTGAGGATAATAAGAAAATGCATCTGCATGCAGGAAATCGGCCGATTTTCAACGCTCTTTTTTCATCAAAAAGTATCGGATTACTATTTATATGTAAGAAATTCGTTACACATGTCTTTAAAAATTCCTATATTAGTAAACAAAAGATTAGCATCCATGAGGTTTTATATGCAATATTATAAAGATGATTTTAGGATTTTTCGGTCCGAGTTTTAAATATTAAACTGTTGAGAACGATCGAGTCGATCAACTTAACTTTATATGATTCTAAATGTATAAATTGATTAACAAATTATTAATTAATTTTTAATTATCATTTATTTTAAATAGGAATTATTTTGGCTGATAGATGTTTTTCTGTTCTTTTTTGATTTTATACATCACATGTCATGACTCGAGATTTAAGGATTAGGGTTCCTGTTTGTTATCAGTATACTATTTAGATTGTTCACATGTCATTGCATAATCCCGTGACTCGTCAATTGTATATAATTACATATTTATTTATAAATAAATTTAAATAAACGTCCATTGATAATGACATAACATTGAAGGGGTTGAAGGGAATAAGGGAATAATAAAAAATACATCTAATAAATACATGTATATATTAAATTACAATATGTTCTTGCCTTCCATTAATATTATTATTGCCATTTGGAGATCGAACTGGTTCTAAAGGTGCAGCTATATTAGAATATTGTTGTTGACTCTCTGAAGAAGGTTCATCCTCTTCAAATAATGTAGCATCATTATATAGGGATGATGGCACTTTTTGAGTATCACTATATATTGAAGTTTTATTTTGATATTCGTTATACGAAGATGAATAATTATTATAATTATTGCTTGAATTACGATTTTGTGTCGAATCGTAAAATCTAGACGCAGGCATTTTACTAATTTTTTAAATTTTTTTTTAAATTAGTTATCTTTAATCATTTCATAATACTATACAGGATTATAATAACTTACCCTAATGCTTTTGCACTTGGACCTGAAACTATGGGATCATATTCTACCTCGTTCGTATCTGCAAATGGGTCATACGATGATGAACCGCCAACCCCAGCATCTTCAGAATCTAAATGAGTCAAATGCGATCCCCTAAATGATTGTTCCTTTGAAAAAAAATAAAATAAAAATATATTACATATATATATATTTTTTTTTAAAAAAAATAATAATTAAAAAAAAATCAAATATAAAAATGATTTATTACCTGTGATACTTGTTTTGCTAGTTTTACTTGTCCTCTCTCAACCATATCTTCGTACATTTTAAATGAATTCACAAAATCCTGATTAACAGCAAGAAGAGTATCCATCCATTGATCTTCTTGAATTTCAGATAAATAAGTCATAATGCTTTGATGTAATGATTTGCATTTTGTATAAAACTCTTGAATCAATTCATTCTTAGTAATGTCTTCTTTTTCAGGATCAGTGAATGATAACGTCTGTGTGAGCAATTGTATATTATTTTTTGAGATTTCAATTACTTCTGCAATCTTAGCTTTCGTCGACTGTTTAAATGAAATAATTATTTACACGTTAATTATATAAATAAATCAACCTTATTTGAAAGAATAAATTTAGTTATTACTTACAACATCATTAGATATATTGTTATTTTGAATCGGATATTTAACAGATTTCTAATAATAAAAAAAAAGTCTATTAAGTAAATTAAATAAATATAATAATATAATAACAAAAAAATATTTCTTATAATAATTTACTTGAGTTTGAACTTGAGTTCCCGTCAGTTTTGAATAGAGATTAGATATTTGATACAAGCTAGGTTCATTTCGGAACATTTCAGTTAAACTACCCAATAATTTGACTATTTCTTGTCTTATAACAACATCTGTGTTAGGTGAAGTTACTACAAATTCTATATCATCAAGAAATTTTTTTGTCGCGATCTCTGCGTGAAATTTAGCACCACAATTATCCGCCATGGCTTTTAGTACCTAATTATATATAATAAATTAATAAATTATAGAATAAATAAAAAAAAAAAAATAAAAATAAACAAAATCGTTGATCAATGAAACGTACAGTTAATGTCCGATGTTGAACGTTAACTGATTTTGAAATTTTCTTTCTAATGAATTTTGCTGCTTCTTTTGCCCCGTTTTCTGTTGCATTTACCGCGTCACATGTGGCAATGATTAAATTCCAATCATCGTCTTTCTTATTAACACACTGTTCTATAAATTTTCATAAAGTCGAAATCAAGATAAACAATTCAAATCAAAAAAAAAGAAGTGACAAAAAAGCAACAATATATTGTTACCTAAATATTCAGTGACCACAGTTTTTGATTTGTCAAATATTCCCATTTTTATTTTCTTTATTCGTTTAATAATATGAATAACTTTATAATAACTTAAATTCGATGTCTTTTTAACCTTAACAGCAGACATTTTAAACAATCATTTATGTTTATTAAAGATGGAGGACTTGTTAGCGTTGACTCGTTAGCTTTTTATTAATAAATAACGTCTATTTAAACACACCTTTAAGGAACAAGAAATGTAAAAAGTTAAAACTTTTATAAAAATGCTTTGCAATGTTTTTTTAATAATGTAGAGTTTTGTCTATTTGTCGGACAGATAAATCTCTCACTTATATATAATAAAAATGTATCAACGGCAAAACTGTATTTGGGAATGACAATGCCTTTTAAGGTGAATGAAAGAGCTTCAAAAGCGTGAAATGTAACACCAAAATTTTCATGCAAACCATGAACTTGGCATATAGACAAGCTTCTTGGCCAAATGATTACCCTATTTAGAAATCTTAATAGTAGCATTGAAAAATTTAAGATAAATTTATTATTATTCATACATAATTAAAAATATGCTACGGAATGAAGTATGTCATATTTATATTTTTCTTGCCACTCTTGTAAAATTCCTGTAATCGCTTCATCCAAATCTGCCACTTGTTCATTATCAATCTACTCACGAATCATGAGTTGCCAAGAATTCCAAGATTGTTGGTAATTTTATAATTTATTTATTACGGATAAAATCACGGGCAGGATAAAAAAACCTCAGTTATGTTAGATGTTTTTTTTTCAGATAATATTTTAACTTCATAAAAATCGATACAATCAAATTTAAACAATAAACAAACCATTTGAGCCAGTTGTAATATAGCACGACCCCCAATCATTGCATCTTCGTGATTGTCTTTAATATCTATGTTTATAACATGAACAGGCTTATTCTTATGCTCTCCTCTATCTGTTAAATCTAATTTATCCATAAATATGTTAACGAGAAACATGCAATTTCTGCGAAAAAAACTGTGTATATATTAAAATACCTTCACAAATAGCATCGAAACATCGTTCTTCACAAGTTATGATCACATCAAAAGTCTCATTAGCTTCAGTATACCATTGTTCAGGGGCCAATTTAATCTTTCTATTTCTGTCCAACATATCTAACAAACCATTTTGTTTATACCTTTTTAAATAAATTATCGAATTAAAGTATAAGAATAATGTACAATAAATTCAATAGTAATATTACATACAATTTAACATCCTTTTCATATAAATCATTAAACATAAAATCATATGGTGTTCCAAAGGGATAAATGTTCGGTCTGTCGAGACTTGGACCAGGAAGTCTAACCGCTGAACCTGTACCGTATGATTTTACCTTAAAGCCATATTTACTATTATTTATCGAAGAGATAAAAATAAGACGTGTCTTAAAATAAACAAAAAAAGTTTGAATGTCAACTTACGTGAGAACATGGTGCGCTTCCATGCTACGATTTTGGTTACTTGCACAAACAACCGCAAAATTTCTACCTATTCCCATTATTCTAAAAAGTAGTTCTAGAATTTTGTGTCAACTATTTCAAATATAAATATTTCAAAAACCTATGCAGAATTTGCAGATCGGTTATCAGATTTGTGTAACTTACAAAATTATAACAAATATTAATTGATGAAATTTCTTTATTAGTAAAAAAAAATATCTCAGTAATGCACACAAATATATTTATGCATCTATATTAATAATAACTTTCTTAATATAATTAATTAATCGTTCTCTTTATGAAATCATGTAGTAATTTTTGTTAAAAATCTACCGATTGACTCAAAATAATCCGGCTGTGCAACAGTGTCCGCATGTGTTCCAAATTGAAATGATTTTATATCCTTCCCACCTTCAGTGTTGACTAATTCATATAATCGATTGACATGTTCTTTTGGAATAAGTTCATCACACTCTCCCAAAAGAAATAATATTGGAATATGTTTTAAATTTTGAATGGCTTTTTCTGATTCCCATTTTTGTGTACAGAAAAACGTAAAATGGCGAAGTGGAGGGATTACATGGGGTAATAACTTTGGCTAAGAATATTATAACAATAATTGGGATTATTTTATTTTATATTTAACTTTACAAGAAACAATAATTCGTAATTTAAACTTACAATGCTAAGAAAAGTGTTTTCAACTATGAGACCTGAAACCTATAAAATAGGGATCAGTAAATAAGTCGTGAATAAGTTAACAAACACAAATAATTTTATTTTAACATAACCGACTTTATCTTCATTTTTTGATACTAAGTCAATTGATACTGCGCCTCCAAGTGACTGACCATACACAACCACCTTTGTATGTTGAAATACTTCATGACTCTTAATATAGTTCAATACAGTCTAAAAGAATTAAATATTTTTTTACTCTTAAAAAAATCTGGGAGTAAAATGCAAGCATAAGAGAATAAATGCAAAGTCTTACCTGAGCATCTATTTTAAGTCCCTTCTCTGAAGGAGATCCTTCGCTAAAGCCGTATCTAATCATATAGAAAAAAATTCGGTTTAAAAATTCAAATTATATTAAAAATATATACGTGTCAAATTTCAAATTCTCATACCCTCTATATGAAAGCATAACTACATTACATTTACATATTGGATAATTATACAATCGCTGCGCAATTGGCAAACAATGTCCCTTATAATGTAAAAAATCAGTACTTCAAAATCGTGAATTATATTATTATCTTGAATATTTTACCATATTTCCGGCATTTCCCTAAAGGGGGATTATCTCATTAATACTTGTGGTAAAATAAATTGAAATTTTACGAAAAAATTAAAATACTCACGTGACAAAATAATATTGTTGGTCTCTCATGTGCATTGTGTTCTTGTTGTATAACATATATTCGAATTTTAACATTATCGGACGTAGTCAATGTTACTTCTTTGAATGGCAAAAAATATTCCGATGGTTTTGGTACCTTAAGCATAGTAAGATAGTAAGAATTCAAAAAATTACTGCCAAATAATTTATAAAATTCTTACATATTCTCTTGAACCTTCTGGATAATTCGCAAGGTATAATAAATTACATTGAAATGAACCAACAAAAGCAGCAGCGGTAATAAAATATTTAAAATATTTGACACAGGATTCCATTGATTTTTTTTTTAAAGAATTAGAAAATCTATAGAATTTTCATCCTTTATATAAATCTATCAGATATGTTGTACTGCACAACAAATTCTGTACTTTTCTGGATAATAATCTAAATAACACAAAAAAATTGAATTATATAGCAATTTGTATGGTTAGAGATGACCCGATTAAGAGATGCTATTTTAAAAGCACATGATGTCGTATGGACAGTGAATCACGTGGAGCGAAAATTTTTTAGTAACGGTAGGGTGGTTATCTTCATGAAAATGTCTTCAATTCCGAATTTTGCTCTTAAAAATGGAGTAAAAATTCCTGCTCTTGGGTGTAATTATCAATATTTTTCATTATATTTACTTTAATCAATATTAACTTTTGCTCTTGTTTTTATTTAGTGGGTACGTACCGAATGAAAAAATGTGAAGATATTGATAAAGCCGTAAAAAGTGCTATCGCATCTGGATATAGACTTATTGGTATATAAATTGTTGATGATGAAATAGTTTAATGATATTTTATCTTATTTTTCTACTTTATCTATCCTATAGATTCAGCAATTGGATATAACAATGAAGAATCAATTGGAAAAACTCTAAAGGAATTGATTGATGATACTTCATTGGGCCTTAAACGAGAAGATTTTTTTATTACGAGCAAGCTTTGTTAGTTGATTTTATTTAAATTTATGTGTTTATATAATCCTAGTCGATTAACGACTATATATTTATTTAGCTCCAAAGGATCAGGGATATGATTGCTGTCTAAAAGGTTGTTATTGTCCAATACATTATCTTTTGTTCGTGTCTATTTCGATCAAATATATTAACATTCTTTTATATAGCGTTCTCATGTTCTTTGAAAAGATGGAAGTTTGATTACCTCGATCTATTTTTAATTCACTGGCCTGGGTGAGATAACTATTAAATCATATAATATTTATACTGTTTGACCTTGATACCTTCCATTGTCTCATAATCATAAACTTATATAATTAGGACACAAAAACTAAACCCATCAGATCTAAAGCATGCAGAAAACCGTAAAGGAAGTTGGGAAGCTCTAGAAAAATTATATTCGGAAGGAAAAGTACGATCTATTGGAATAAGCAACTATACTCATCGTCATATTACCGAATTATTATCATATTGTACTATAGTCCCACAAGTATTACAATTCGAATTGCATCCGCTTTTATATCAAAAGGATATACTTGATCTATGTAAAAAGCATAATATCCAAGTAGAAGCTTATTCAAGTGTTGGCCAAGGAAAGCTAATAAATGGGGAAATTGATATTCCTATTCTAAAAGAAATTGCCGATAAACATGAAGTCACTCCAGCACAAGTTTTATTAAGATGGGGCTACCAACATGATGCTATCGTAATACCCAAGTCTGTTACGCCAGAACGAATAAGTTTAAACGCGAATATATTTCATTTTGAATTAACGGAGCAAGTAAATATTTTTAACTTTTATATAAAGAGTTTATTCTTTCATAACTATTATTACTAATATATATAAATAAAAAAAAAAAATCTTTAGGATATGGAATCTCTTGATTCTTTGAGTGAAACGCAAAAGAGACGCTTCTGTTGGGATCCCACCAATATTTATTAAATTGTTCTATTTTCGATTTAATAACATTATTTTATAACTCTCGCCTTGATTTGAAAATTCTTATCAATAAATTTATTATGTAATCTACTGAATACGAAATAAGTATCTTCTACATTATTTAATAATATCAACCATTTGCTATATGTTGTATTACTAAAATAAATATCATTATTAGATGATGTTAAATAAGTTATTATAATCATATATTATGTAGAGTACATACCTTGAAGTGACATCGACGAGATTTAAATTTTTTTCGGTAGCATGATTTTTAATAAATTCCTCTAGAAAGGGTTTGGTTATATCCCGTGGCAATCCTGTTAAAACAATACATTTATCAGCACGAAAATTTAATGGATCCATTTGAGTTTCCTCGGGGATATATCTCTATAAAAATGTAATTACATTAGTAAATGAATTATTACTTTACAAGAAAAGATTAAAAGAAACTAGGTTACCATTAATTCAATATTTAATTTGTTTCCATAAAAAGTTTTATGATTAGCATATTTAACAAAACGCACAGCATTCCTCGAGTCATTGAATTGTATCCATGCAGATCCGGTTGGTTTATAATAATTATTGTATACAATGAAAACTATACAATGAAGTATATAAGATTACTCGAATAATTGTTATAGATTTTATATTGAACGTATTACTTACTTTTATTAATGATTTTTTCATGATCAGGAAAGATTCCTTTAGTTAACATTTCAATATCTCGACGGGTTACAGTAAGTGGGAGTTTAGTAATATAAGTATTTTGATATGATCTTATATATGGATCTATATATAATTATTATAATTAACTTTTTAATTGGAAAATTTGTTGAAATAATTTTAATAATTTTTTTAACCCACCTGTATTCAAAAAATTCAAGTGTAACATTTCTTCAGATTTTTCCCAAGTTCTTAACAAAGAAGAAGGCAAAGGTACAGTTTGTTTAACCGTTTGGGATGGATTTATTCCATTTACCTCACGATTAGGCCTACGCCTATTTGCGAATGAGTTACTTTTTCGTATATTCACTGAAGGACTCTCGTTGGTTTTAGTAATAGTTTCATTTGCACTATCATGCGTTTTAATATTATTCGCTTGTGTTTCAACAGAATTATCCGCACTTGTAGAATATCCTCTTCTTGAGGTCAATCGATATAAACTCGCAAATTTCCAATCATAATTCGATCTAGAAGTCCTTAGCAGATATATTGAAATATTTCGAATTGACATTTTGTACGTTTAAATTTGATTTACCGTTTTCGAATTTATCAAATTGGAATTTTGATATAAAATATTGGAAAGCTTTCATCCTGATCGAAGGGTCTTAACTTTTAGATCTTATCTCATCTGTGTCACGTGGCTATACCAGAATATAAATCGAGAAATAAATCGTTAAATTTTTATTATACAGTAATTCCTGTTTTTCATTTATTCACCATTTTATCTTTATTATTCATTTTCATCCTATTTTTTTCATTAGAAACACTTGCATTCAAATATTCATTTGGATGTTCAATTGTTCCTATAATAACATTGTCATTATTTTTATCTGATAACCCTCTGGTAATCTCAAAATATTTAGTACAAGCGATTTGATAATGTTCCCCTTCAGTAAGATTTAAAATTTCTTTTATATGTTCTTCATCTCTTACTCCCATTTGTACCAATTTAGCGCTTAAATTCGATTGAGAAAATTCTCGAAAAGGACATCCATGAATTTCTCCTGAATTAGGCCGATAGCTCGATATAATAGACATACAACTAAAGAAAATAATATTTTTAAAATTTAATCGATCAATCAAATGAAAAAAAAACAATAACCAAAAAACTTACTTTAAAGGTTTATAATCTTGGCGTTTTCCTTCTAAACCATAGTTATGCCTAATATTATATGCGTAATCTTTTAGAAACTTGGCTTCATCGATTTCAGAAAATGATTTTCTCCAAAAAGCAAGTGCTTCTTCAACAGTTAATCCAATTCCCTATAAAATTAAAATCTCGTATAAATATCATCTGAAATTTCTATAATTCTAATAGGAGCGATGAAAATACCTTGAGGAATAAATTGAATTGTATTCTAGCAAAATGTTTCAAATGATGTTTCTCGCAAAGATTTTGGTACAAATGTTGCATACATAATGGAAAATGTTCAGCCAGCTAATGTCAAATAATAAAAAAAAATGAGAATTTTGTCATTTAATAAATAATATGATATTTAAATTTTACCTGATGCACGTTATCTGCATTTGGGTTATCAATAAGAGAGTAATTGTTTGTTGTCTGCGTTCTTCCATCATATTTGATAATTTCATCCAACATCGGCATAATTCGTTCATTTCTTAAAGTAATAAATGACTTGCTTGCTAACTATAGAAATAATATGAAATACATTTTAAACATGCGAAACTAATGATGTTAAGAGCAATACAATAGAAATGACCGTACTTCTAGCGCTTTTGCAAGTCTCTGACGAAATTCATACATAACGAGAGATATTTGCTCGGTTGTTGGAACATAAGCTTTACCCTCTTTTATATAAACGGCGCGTTTTGCGACAAGATCTGGTACTTTCTCAAAATCAATCTAAGTTGAACGAATAATAGGAAAGCTTAAAAAAAAATACAGATAATCTACAAAATTCAGATTTCTTGTACCTCAAAAAGTTCGTCATCATAAGTAATTGAACAAGCATTTGATTCCTCTTTCGTAAATTTTTCTCTCATTAATTCCCTTTCAGCTTGGCTTAACTTATAGAATAAAATAATTTGAATTTAATTAATTCAATGCAATTAATCAAAGATAATTGATTTAAATCATACATTTTTCCATCTAATATTTTCATTGTTTAGAAATGCCAATCTTTCCTCTTTATTTTCCCTTATAAATCTTAATCTATCCCATATAAAAAATATGTATTAATTTAATCAGGCAGATGCAAACATTATAAACATTCATTCATATCGATGCTTACTTGAATAAAGCACATTCATATTTTAAGAACCAATTTCTTAAATCAACACTTTAATTAAAACAAATAATCAGTATAGATAAATTATAAATATTTTTACATTAATGTCATTAATATGAAAGTTATTTCTTACGTTCTAGAATAAGCTAATCTTAAAATAAAGTGGGATATGTGATCTTTCCTTCTTTCTTCTTCTAACGGATATGCTTTAGCTGCATCGTCTGAGTGTAATGGAAGCGATAACTTCTTATCTATATCTTTTATGTCTTCTTCTGACTTGTTACGTAATATTGCTCCTTCCAGCGCTTTTAATACTTAGGATAACAATAGATAACTAAATTTTTTTGAACATAATACGTATTTCACGTAAATAAATTATATTTTTCGTAGAAATATACCTTGTAACCTATCAAAAGCGAAACCTTCAAATTCGTCAATGGTAATTTCTTCAGTTGGAGGTACACTATAAAAATTAAGAGCATGCGGATATTTCTGGTGTCTCTTAACTTCATAACGGTCTCCTCTTATATTAGAACTTGCTAAAGCGCGTTTATTGTTTGTATCAGTACTTGAAAACATGACTTTAAATGTTTTTAAAACCCTTGAAGTACGCGTATTTGTATTTATAATTTTTATAGACGTGATTTATTTACCCGTAGTCCTGTACCAGGTCTCACTAGTCGATAACCAATAATATTTACCTATCCCGACATTACAGCATTACTGACGTACACTTTGCTTTAGACATCCCTCAAATAAGGCAATTTATTACTCATAGTGCCGGCTGGAATTATATAGTCCCGTGTTATTTATAAAAACTTTCAAACTTTATGCAATTTATTACTGGACTAATTTATTAACCTTATATTCTTCATAAAATATCTTATTTTTCTCAATTAAATCTAAATTGAATAGATTTTACAAATTGTCACTTGCAGCTACGAAAAAATGTGCCTATAATTAATATAAATTTCGTGATACACATTATGAATTCCATTCTGTCGCTTTTATTTTTATCTCTCGATGTATCATTAGATATTGTATATTCATCATATATAATTTCTATTCATCTTAGAAGATTAAAAAACCATAATATACAGAAAATCAAACTAAATGAAAAGGAGGAAAGTTCGACTAATAAATTAGGTTTGTAAAATGATTTGGTGTGTGATTTTACATATATTATAAATTACGCTTAATATCCTGCTACATTTCATTCATTGCAGTAAATACCTCTCAGCTTACAATATATATTTTTCGATCGATTAATTTTGTTTTTTACAATTTCAGCTCACTTAAATTCGATTTCAATCAATACTAATCCTCAGCAACTTTCCTCGGACGTACATCATTTCGAATTGGAATTTTTAATCCTTGCTTTGCAAAAGCTTTAGATAATTCCGTTGATTCTAAAATAGATTTATTAATGCATTAATATATTATCAGAGTTATAGATTGTAATAATTGAACGAAATTCTCACCTGTCATCCCAGGAAATTTCTTTGCTGAATATACGGTAAAAGGATCTGAATATGTAGTAGCAATTATCTCTGTTCTTGTATTAATTAGTCTATCTTCACTAATATTAAAAATGTACAGATATAAAGATTTGTGTTTTAAGAAAAAGAAAATTATTTAAAACATCAAGAAGTGAGATGATTAAACTTACGTTCCCAGCTTCATTAAAGAAAACTTTAGGGTGTATTTTCCTTCTGTACGTATAGAAAGATCAGGAAAGCAGAAATAGCATCCTTGTTCTCCTGTGGTATTCTTGAGAATGGCTGGAGATGAAACAAGTGATCCCATAAGTACTCGTGTTGTTTTTGGCGGGTTGCTAATCACATTTCGTTCATCTCGTCCATCTTCAGACCAAAGAGTGACATGAAGAACGAAAAAAGGATTTTGTAACATTCTAGATGTAAAATAAATAATTTATCGCATATAAAATATCAGTATATTAAAGGAATATAAATATACATGATGTTAGTAAATGCACACAACCTTAAGTTCGCGCTATATATTGAAAATGATAAAGTTATTTCGTTCAAAATAATAATTAAGGAAATGGAGTTTATTTAATAATTAAAATAATATCTTAAACTCACCCAGTGTCAGGATTCCCCTTCTCATCAGTTACTACTAATTGTACGATCGGCGGTGGGTCGATCGGTCGCCGATCTTTCTCTCCAAATCCACACATTCGAGCACGCAAAGGTTGCTGACTAACTATGAGAGTGTATTTCCTGCATGAAAAGTTTCCGATAAATTTTGATTTGTTAATAAGATATTATCCGAAATAATGAATCAAGAATTACTTTTTTTCAATGATCAAAGACTTCAATCACGTTTAACAATAAACAAATTCGGGGTTTAACAATACCCGGAAATAAAGAAGTTTATATATCAACTGAAATTAAGCCTTTCCCAATTGTTCGCTATCGTGCACACCTTTTATCTTCATCCTCCCCTCCTGCTGGCGAATCAAATGTACCGAATCGCTCTTTTTTGAATCTTGCTTTATGTAGAGTAGGTGTTGTTTTTGTGAATGTTGATGTCTTATTTTTATCACCACTCTCGGATGTTGAAGTCGGTGTATTCGCATTAGATTTTGAACGGCGTTGTTGAGTTCTATCCCCAAAATCTGAAGGCGGTGCTGGCGAAGGTACTATGTTTGGGTTAATAGTAGCTGGGTGGTATGACATGTAATGGTGGGGAGGGGGATAATCGTAATAAGGGTGGTGCGGTGGAAGTGGAGCTATGTGAGGAGGAATTGGAGGAGGAGGGGGGTAATAACCCTCTGGAGGAGGTGGATATTCTCCACGTCCAGCACCATGGTATTCGGAATGCAAGGGCGCGCCAGGTTGGCTGTACATGAGACAAAAAAGAATAGGTGTACAATAAGAATAAGAAAGGAATCGTGACTATATAAGTGCTCAAAAGGAAATCGTTTGAGCCTTGAATATGAGTTTACAAAAAAAAAAATTTAAATGTTTTACTAGTGTTTTATTTATATGGAAAGTGTATACACAATATACTAAAAGTTGAAAAAAAAATAAACAAATAAAGAGCAAATCACATTAGAAATTTCGCAGAAGACTATTCGATAAAATCCTGAGAATATTTTTCTGATTGTAATTATATCATATATACATTTTCCATATCGGAAAAATACACCAGCCGACGTTACAAAATTTAAGCCACTCTAAATCTGCCCCATTGCACTATTATATCGGAGAACCTTAATACACTGATCTTAAGAACTATTTCTTATACGTATTGAACGGATTATTAGTTTTTCATAGTGCCGTACGTCACGTGATGATAGTAAAAACATTATTTATATTTTTATTGCAATTTGTAATTCCTTTCGAAAAAAAAGGATATAACCGTCTGATAATTAACCCATGAGTCAATACACTATTCCGTTTATTCAACACTCATAACGTATGAAAATGTCCTATCATATCGAGAATAATAATTAATCTGAATCATCAGACGAGTCATCTTGGTCTTGTTCTTCAGCTAATATCAAAGGAAAATGATAAATACTAAATATGATATTCCAAATTGGTATTAGGGAAAAAATAAAGATTCATACCTCCTCCCCCTCCTAATAATGCGGCTAAGGAAATTGGGCTTCCTACACTATTAGATTTTTTTCCCTAAAAGATTTTTATAATATATTAAATTATCTGAATAACTAATTATTTGTAAATATAATATTTATAACTTACTGTAGTATTCAAATTCTTTTTCGTATGAGGAGATTTAGCTGCGTTCTTTATTGATTGTTTCATTTGGGCCTCAAAATCTCCAAGTTCAGATTCTAGCTCCGATTCAGTTGAATCCGAACCATCGTCACCAGAATTATCTGAATCAGACGATGATGACGAAGTAACACCTGAAGAACTACTGTTTGATGATCCTGAAATGTCATCCTTTGTTATATCATCATCTTCTTCTATCGGTCCATACATATCATCTTCGGCAACGGGTTGTGGTGATGGCGCATCAACTTCCTCCAGGTGATCATCCTCCATCCAAGCATCATCTCCATCATCTTCATATTCACATTCATCATTTGTTATTCCATTTTCTCCATTACCCTCTACTTCCATTTCTTCTCTAAATTTTACTTCGTAACCATAATCCTCATCTTCATCTGCACAATCATCTGGCAAATATCCTCCATTTGGGGTATATGATTGGCTTTCCTCTTCCGTTCCTTCTTGCATTAATTGAGACTTTATTTCTCGTTCTAATTCTTCATCTGAGTGACTTATACCGTTAACATTAGAGAAATTACCAATATGAAACTCGTAATCCAGACATTCTAACGTATAAGTCTTAAAAACGAAAATTTTAAACATTTCTAATTCAAGTTTTAATTATTTATTAAATTAAACAAAATCAAAAGAATTTTACTTTTGTCGATTCATCAAATATTAATAAATAATTTTTTTCTGCATCTTCATCATCCATTTCATCTGTGTTATCTTCAAATCTTCGTCCAGACAATAAATGGGATGGTTCCTTTTCCTTGATAAAAAAAAAATAAAAATTAATTAATAATTCTAATTGTGAAGCTTAATGAATAAGTAATCACAAACCGAATTTCCACCAAAAGAAATTTTAATAATATCTTCATTTTCATCAAGTTCAATACTTGCGGGTTTTGAAAAGTTAATACTTTTATCGTATTCTTCACCAACTACAAAGATAAACTATTTAAATATTTATAAGCCTACCCGGTTTGAAAAGTTAGACAACTGAAATTAGATAAAATACTTACACACAAAGTGAAAATAAGGATTTCTATTTGAACGGCTTTGTCCAACTGAATTTCCTACTTTAAAATCGAACAACGTTTCTTCGTTACTTTCGATATCTGACATCTTTTGATTTGACTGGGAAAAAATATTGGCGTTTAAAAAGTTTATCAATACACAGTATTAATGGCTAGCATTAGCATTAGCATTATATATGCCTTGCACAACATAACAGTTTTAGGCTTTTAGTGATATATAAGGTTAATATAGATTACATAATGTTTAAATTTCTTCACCCGGATTATTTATTATCACATCCTTATTTTAAAAAAATTATTAAAAAATTGTTTTTAGTCCGGTAAATTTGATTAGAATTCTTTTACAATATTTCTAATTGTAATATATATACAAGGTTTATTCTTGAGTATCATGTTCATCATCATTGTCTGTGTCCTAATTGGAGAATTCAAGTCAATATTAAGAAATGGAATATTTCAAAAAATAATTTGAACTTACAAAACGATCTTGTGCTTGTGATGAATTATCCTGAGGAAATCCACCAGGCATAGGTAGTTCTTGATTTTCATTGGGAAGTTGTTGCATTTCATCATTATCGTATGCACCTGCGCCACGAAGCACTTCAATTAATCTTTCAGCCGCTGCTTGTAGGTTCGCCGTATCAGCTATTTGATGTATACGTTCAGCTATCATTTGGACGTTCGCATTCTATCAATAAATAACATATATATATAATTTAGGTTTAAAAATATAACTGAATAGATAGCAAATATTACAATGACACCAACTGGCACTCCGCCAAGAAATCGTCGTAAATCAACTGCCAAAATATTCTCCCAATCAGTACTAGATGATTCTGAATATGCATCGTAAGGGCTAACTCCATCCGGTGGGGGTAAAGGATCGTGAAGATTAATATCTCTGCTTGTAACTTCAGGAAGGTACGCGAGAAACTTAGAATTCTCTATTTCAAAATAAAAAATAAATAAATTTAATCTGTTTATTTAACGAAAGACTTTCGAATATGCAAAGAATATAAATACATTACCAGAAACAACAATATATCTACTTAAATTTAAAGGAATTTGTTCATTAAAAGAATTTTCTCTGAGATTTTTTCCATATAGAAGAGCTTTCGTAAAATCTTCATTGCTCAAAGAAGCTAATAAATACTACAAAGTCAATCTATACTTGAGTTTATAAAGCAGAGAAATAATAATGTTCTCACCTTTGTAATCTGGAATTTGAAGTTTTACTACAACGTTTAGCAACACAGTCTGAAGCCAGTTGATAAGCTATTTATATTTTATTAAATAAACATATAATTTAATAAAGTATACTATATATTATAAGATATTTATGGATACTAACTTCAGGTTGCGTCCATAAAGGCGAAATTTGATCAACATAATGATCGATCAAAAGATTAAGGTAATTGGAGCTTGGCCTGTACATTTACAATTTAAAAATAATTAGTTTAATTATTAAAATATTAATGTAATTAGTTGCATAAAGTCTTACACTTCTTGAATAAATGAACTTTCTGTAACATGGCTTTCAAGTTGAATATCACATTTTTCAGACAGGAGAAGTATAACAGATGGAAAATAAAGAATAGCTTTTTCCAACATTGCTGTGCTTATTTTATGCGTCTGCTTAAAAAAATTGTTTAATTATTTGTAAACCACAATTAATAATATAAAAATATATATGTATAACTTACAGAATTATTTTCTTCACGCGATTCTAATTGAAATTGTGCTATTGCAGCAGAATAAGCAAAATTAGGCCAATCTTGCAACTTATGCAAAGTCCACTCATTGGTAAGAGATAAAACATAAGAATATTGATGGGCTTTTAATCCAAGATAATCAATGAAACTCAATACACTCAAAGGGTCATTTGAAGGATCCAATGATAGCAATAATTTTGAAAATTCAAAGGATGTTTGCCAACATCCTCGACGAGACAAAGATTGAATATGACGTAACAACCCAAGGAAAAAAGCTCTACAAAAAAAAAATAAACATATCAATCTTAAATAAAAATTAGAATTACAATCTATTCTTACCTATTTTCGAAGTGTCTGTAATCCATTCGAGAAGTGCCTTTTGTAATATTAAACTTAATATGAAAGCTTTTTTCAAACGCATACAATGCACGCTCTATAAGCTCGCTAGCCATAGTATGATCTCCTGACATTTTATAAACATCACTCATCTGTAATAACGAATCAATATGATACGGATTTTCATGCAATAAAGAAATAATCGCATTTGGATCTATGAAGCACAAAATTTAATAATTAAAGCATAAATAATAATAATAAAAAAAAAATACCTTAACGGGGAAAGAAAATTATAGAAATGTTTACCATGTGTAGCAATGCGTTGTAAAAAATCCAATTGAACCGTTTGATATTGTTGGGAGTGTATAAATTTAAAATGGTAAATGCCATCATTTTCTTTCAATAATTCCATTCTTAGTCCAAATTTAAGAATCGGTGGCCAACTTTGTCTCGGTTTTGCTAGCAATGTTCTTTTAATTGTACGTGCATAATTTCTACTTCGAATCTCTCTATCTACCTACATAACTATTTGTGAGGTTAATTCAAAAATACAATAAAATATAACGCGAGGTCAAAACTCACAACTCCAGAAGAAAACATTCTCCTCATTTCTCCATCTGCGTCCAATAAGCGTGTGTCTACAATTAAAAATGAATTGCTTGAAATTGATGAAGGAGACTGACTCTCTTCATTTAAATTATCATCGCCCTGTTGAGCCGTAGAAAGATTACCGAATCTAACGAGTAAATATAAATTGTATTAGGTATATTTTATAAAGTTGGAAAAAATAACCAATTATAATTTACTTGTCATTAATTTCTCGAATCAAAGTTTCTAATTCGACATCACTCATTTCTTCGACTTTCTTTCCTGTTCGTGTTTTCCTCTCTAATTCAAGTGTAGGCTTCTCAACAGGTGTATTTTTCTTATTTTTCTTTTTCTTTTTCTTTCTTGAGGAAGCTATTTTTAATGAGGGTTCTAAATTTTGCTACATGATTTACAAAAATAAATTAGCGAAATGACAGTATCAAAGAATGTAAATTTGTGATATTGAACATTCCGAACATCTTACTTTATTAATTTCAAGTTCATCAACATTTTCGTCCGAGTTATGGTTTTCAACGTCGTCAGCTTCATTGAGCTTATTTATGAGGAAAGAAAAATGCATTAGGTTAGTCAAGAAATTTGAAACGAACAGCTGAATTTGTTGAATTTACTTACTAAATCAAACAAATTGCTATTTGGCGGTGTTTGATCAATATCCTCAGAATCATTCGAATCTTCAACGTTAATACGCTCTGCGAGGAGATCATACTCTTTATTTATTGCCTTCCTAAACGCACGTCCTGACATTTTTTAAAAAATTCTATCGATGAGTTCACCAGCAAGTTTTTCCGGAAAGTAATCGGCAAATCGTGTATTTTTCCGCCTTATAGAAAGTAACATAACATGTGACATTTTTTTGTAGATTAATCAATCTTTTTATCTTAACGTTTATCATGGGTAAAAGAGAAAAAAAAACTGGAAAGGGTACGATATAATAAACGGTTTTATTCAAGTGAACCAATCGTATTTTTTAATTTAATTTCTATAAAAAATAGGGCGGTTGGACAAGTACTATCACTTAGCTAAAGAACAAGGTTATCGGGCTCGTTCAGCTTTTAAACTTATTCAATTAAATAAAAAATACAATTTTTTGGAAAAGTCAAAATGTTTAATTGATTTATGCGCAGCTCCTGGTGGCTGGTAAGTTATTTGGTTATATTTTTATTTTTATTTTATAAAAAAATTTCTTATTAAGGTTGCTTTTTAAAGGTTACAAGTTGCGAGCAAATATATGCCAGTCTCAAGTTTAATTATTGGTTTGAATTAAATCTTCATATAATTTTTATATTTTATATTAATTCAATGTATTAATATAAATTGTATCGTACCGTGTTAAAAAGGTGTTGATCTCGCTCCCATTAAACCAATTCCAAAGATTATCACTTTTCAAGAAGATATTACTACAGATAAATGTCGTACTACTCTTCGAAGCGAATTAAAAACTTGGAGGGCCGATGTGTAAATTACTTCTTTTTATTTATTTTTAATTTATTTAATTTATTTTTAATTTATAAATATTTTTTTTTAATTAACGTAGAATACTTCATGATGGTGCCCCTAATGTTGGTGTATCTTGGATCCAAGATGCTTATGCACAATCTGAATTGACTCTAAAGGCTTTAAAATTAGCTACAGAATTTTTAAATAAAGGAGGTCTTGTATATGATTTTATTTTATAATGGAATTATAGTTATGGGAATTTGAATTATATAATTTAATGATTTTATTTGATAAATAGGCACTTTTGTGACTAAAGTATTCAGGTCAAAAGACTACAATAATTTAATGTGGGTTTTTAATCAACTTTTTAAAAAGGTAGAGGCCACAAAACCAGCTTCTTCAAGGTAAAATCAACAATTTTCCACTATGATATAAATTTTTTTGTAAGATATTTAATAATTTATACTTTTCATCGTACATAAAGAAATGTCTCGGCTGAAATTTATGTTGTTTGTCGGAATTTCCTTGCCCCTAAAAAAATTGACCCGAAGTTACTTGATCCTCGCTCCGTTTTTAAAGAAGTAGATATTGGCACTGTAAATAAATCAGTAGATGTATTACATCCCGAAAAAAAGAAGCGACGACGAGAAGGTTACGATGATGGTGACTATACTTTGTTTAAAGCTGCATCGGTTTTAGATTTTATTCAATCGAACGATCCAATCAGATTTCTTGGTGAAGTCAATAAGTTAAATTTTGATACTGATGAGGCCAAGAAGTGAGTATTTACATGTAAAATTGATTTGCAGTACATTGTACTTACTTTTATTAATTTCTTAGACTATTGAATCATGAAGCCATTACCGAAGAAATTAAAATATGTTGTGAGGATTTAAAAGTTTTAGGAAAAAGGGAATTCAAAAACCTTTTGAAATGGCGTAATTCGGTTAGATCATCAGTAAGTTATACAAGATCTTTGGCTGATATTATTTAACTTAATAAGATATATATAATATATATAATTAAAAAAAAATAGTCTCAAGAACAAGATGAAATGAATGAAAAATTAAGTGAGAAGAAAGAAAAAGAGGAATCTGTTGATGAAGACGAAATCATACAAGAAGAGGTTTGCATTATTACAAGTTTTTTAAGGAAATTGCCTTAATTATCCTAATAATTTTAAATGTTTGCGATAAACAGCTTGAAAGATTGACCGAGGAAGAGCAAGCTCGCCAGAAAAAGCTTCGTCGAAAGGCAAACATAAAACGGCAAAAAAATGTGACGCGTATGGAATTAAAAATGATTTCCCCGACGGATATAGCATTAGATCAATTCGGGGATGAATCATTATTTAATTTGAGAAAGATTGATAAATCTGGGGTAAATTTTCTTCTTAAAATTATTTTTATATTCTTATATAAACTTGAAAATCATAATAGTTGAGCGATTGTTTTTTGCTATTCAGATGTTAAAAGAAATTAGAAAAGGAGATATGAATATTTCCATTGATAACGAGCAAGATGGAGATATTGTGGTTGATGATATTGATGCTCAAAAGAAGAACTTGCAGCGAAGTGATAATACTGAGAATATGGAAAACTTAGATTACGATAGCGAAAATGATATAACCTATTTAGAACAAGAAATGGATGAATTGTAAGAATGTACCTTCATTTTATATTTATTTATGCATTTCATTTAATATATTTTATACATATAATTTCTTTTAGGTATGAGCAATATAGAGAACATAAGGCGGAACACGATACGAAATATAGAGTCAAGAAGATGCGTGAAGAAAAAGATATCGTTCAAACTTCTGATGGAGGGGGTGATGATGATGATGACAGTGAAGCAGGAGGTTATGCGTTACCTAATAACATCGATGATTTACCTACATCAAGTGAAGATGATTCTGAAACTGAAGTATCATTTAGTAATAAAGCAAAGGATAAAATAAAGAAAAAGGACACAAAGTTAGTAAGAGATTTATATGAGGAGGAGAAGGAGAAAAATACTCAACGTCCAGGCAGATTAAGTAAAAAAGCAACGTTGTTTTTTGATCAACCTTTATTTAAAAAAGTGATGGAGGAATATGATGAAAATAAGGAATATTCAAAAACTAGAAAGAGTGAAATTAATGCAAACAATGACTCTAAATCAGAAAAGAATAAAATAATCAATACTGAATCTGGGAAAGATGAGGATAAAGATGATGTCAAAGATTTTCAAGATATCAATAAGGATTCAGCTTCAAATACTCATAATAAATCATTAATACATAAAGCTGAAGAGGTAAGAAAATAAAAAAAAAAAGGATTATTATTTGGAAATCGATTTTAATTTGAAGTTACTTTAGAACAATGACGACGATGATGACAATGATATGGAAATTGTTCCAATCAATAATGAAGAAATATGGGACGCAAATGAATCTGACGAAGACGAAAAAAAGATGAAAAGAGCACAAAGTCGTAATTTATTTTTATTAAATAATATCCTTAAATACTACTTACCTAACGTTTATATATTCTTTGAAATTACAGAAATTGGGTTAATTACTGCAGAAGCTATGACTCTTGCGCAACAATTAGTAAATCAACAAAAGACCAAGGAAGACTTAGTTGATGAAGGTTTTAGGCGATACACTTTCAACGATAAGGAAGGATTACCATCTTGGTTTTTGGATGATGAAAGGAAGCATAATAAAGTTAATTTGCCGATTACAAAAGAAGCTGTGGAAATTATTCGTCAAAGAATGAAAGCATTAAATGCTCGACCTATTAAAAAGATAGCTGAAGCTAAAGCTAGAAAAAAGATGAGGGTACGGATTATTGAATTCACCAAGCTAATTTTACCTATCGTTAACTTTTTTTTTCCGCTTTATCTAGGCCATTAAAAAGCTTGCTAAACTTCAAAAGAAGACCGATGCCATTGTTGATACTCCTGATATGACAGAAAGAGAAAAAGCACAAACAATTTCAAAAATGATTTCTAAAACGCAAAAGAAGGTTAAAAAAGAAGTTAAAGTAGTTGTTGCTAAGGCCGGAGCCAAAGGTAAAAAAGGTCGTCCTAAAGGTGTGAAAGGAAGATATAAGGTAACGTTTGATTCATTCTGTACCAAATTGTTCATCTGGCATTGTTTAATAATATTTGGTCTAAAATTTAGATGGTAGACTCTAGAATGAAAAAGGAAGTTAGGGCAATGAAAAGATTTGAAAAGAATGGAAAATCTAGGAAGAGATAAAAATATTTTAATTTATTTAAGATTGCGTAAAAATTATACAATAAAATTTTAATCTACATGTGTTTGTCACGTGCAAGGCACAGACCCGTTTTCATCTGGGACCCGCATCTGATTTCAATCCATGACTTATTTGATTGAGAATTTTCGGAATGTTGCTCAAATTTAATTTGTGGCTTTTCAAAATTTCCCTATTTATAACTTTGCATATCGCAACGCCACCGACTTCCTAAAAATGAAAGCCATGTTACCGTTAGATAACTACTGTTTTACCGAACCGCCGTAAATCGTAACGTAATACAAATGTCATTACGAACTGATTTTGCCCCCTTTTATTTAACACCACCCAATTCAAAAAATCATATTTCAACAAAATTTTTTTCCTCCACTGCTTCTTATTGTACACATAGCCTTCTTCAAGCCACACTCGCAAACTCAATACTTCCCCCCTTTATATAAGTTATGGAAGTAGGGAAAGTTAATATTCATAGTACTAAAGACACTATACAAAATGACGTTATGGAAGAAGCCTCAGCTTCTCACGCTGATACCACTGCGCCTCCAAACGCCGCCTCTTTACAACAAATTTCAAAGGTAGAAAACCCACTCAGAAATCAGTTAGCTGAACAGCAAGTTCGTGCTAATACCTCCAAAAACGAAGGTTCCATTACGACGTCTACCACAGTAATGCCTTTAGCTTGGATTGACGAAGATAAAACTAATCTTTCAAATTCGACAATAACGACGGTAACAACTCAGAAAGAACCTTCTATGACAGAAGCGCTTGTTCAAAACTTACCTACAAGCGTTTCTTCCGCAACTTCGTCTACTACTCATGACATTAATATGATGACTCCCAATATGAAAAATTTAAATGCTCCTGGTCAATATACTACAGATTCGGCTAACTTCCCTTCTTCTTCAACTCCCTTAGATTCTTCTTCAGGAACCTTTAATCAATTTTCTGTAAATACAGATAAAACAACTCCTGGACAACAGAATAATCCTAATGCAGCAAAAGCAAAACCATTTGTTTGTAACGTGTGTAATCAGACTTTTAGTCGACAACATAACTTGAAATCTCATGCCTTGACTCATTCTCAAGAAAAACCATTTCAATGTGACATATGCCATCATTTCTTTCGTAGACATCATGATCTGAAAAGACATGCTAAATTACATACAGGAGAAAAACCATATCAATGTGAACATTGTAAAAGGAAATTTGCAAGATTGGATGCGTTGAATAGACATTTACGAGCTGAGAGTTTTTGTGGTGGACCACAGAAAAAACTTTTCCAAAATTCAGAGTCCAAGCTGGAACCATCATCATCACAACAGCCACTTCAACCACCGCCACAACAACCCGTGCCACAATCACAACAATCGATTCAGCCGCAAACGAAACCACAGTTAGATCAAAAACAAAATTCACAACAAACACCAGCACAATTACAGCAGCAACAATATAAACAGTCTGTTGAAGATTTACAAAAAAAACAGGCACAAAATCAACCTAATAACAACGCATCAATTAATAAAAATGAAATATCATTTCAAAGACAACAAGTGATTCAAGAACAATATCATCCATGGGCCCAACAATCTCCAACACAACAGTTATCTCAAATCCAGTCTATGCCTAAATCTAATAATACACAATCATTACAAGGGAAGCAAACAAATATTGTAATGGCAAATCAATCTCATCGTCAGATAATATTCCCAGTTGATGCAACAACGACGACCACTGCTAATTCTGTTGCTTCACATTATAAAATGCAATATAGTCTTAATAAGCCAATTCAAGAACCACAAAGGAGAGTTACTGAAATCATGATGACGAATGATCAAGAAGTTGAAGTTCATCCTAATAATGGTAAATCCTCACAATTAATAGAGAGAAATAGTTACTTAGAGGAAAGAGTAAGAGAATTGGAGAATGAAGTTATTAATGAGCGTAAATTACGAAGTCGTCGTGAATATCTGGAGAAAAGAGTGAATGAACTTGAAATAGAAGTGTGTATAATATTATTTATTGTGAATTCCTTATCGGTTATTTTATTCATATTCAATTCCTCATTTTTTTTTTATTTAGAAAAATCTTCTGAAACAACTTTTATTGGAACGTGATACTGGTTCATCTGATATTTCACATATTGAGAAAAAACGTAAAACAGCTTCATCTATTGATTCATCTAAACATCAAAAAGACTGAGATCATATTGAGGATGTACTAACATCTTGATTATGTTACAGATTTTGAATAGTGATAAAATTATTTTTGGCTTATACGATGTGATTTATAGATATTGGAACTTTGCTCTCTGATCCATATAGTTTATTATGATTTTATTTTATTTTATTTTTATACTGCCAAATTTTCAATTAACTAATATTTATCAAAGATTATAATTAAATGTTGAAAAATCTAAATTTTAAATTACTGTATTTTAAAAATAAATGCTTGTGTGAGAGTTATACTCTTTTATTATTACAGTGGAATGAAGAGTTTTTAATTGTTACAAAAGGGATACAATTTGATTAATTCAGATAAATAATAAATATGATAAAAAGTAATAATTAATTAAGTTTAAAATTTTACGTAATTAAACAAGCAAATTAATAAATATTAATTTTACATAGAAAGAGGTCGGTCTTGCATTCCAATGTTATTTCTACTAGTTGTCTTATTATTTACTTTGACTTCTGAAGAGGCGGACTTAGGAGAAATGGGAGAACTCAATTGAGCTTTCTTGTTCTTAAAAGAAAGACTAATTGAAGCTGTTGATTGAATTTACCATTCAAAGAATTAGCAAATTGTGTTAATTATTAACTATTAAATTTTACTAACATAGATAAATAATTACCTAAACCGCTAGCAACACTATTCTTTTTCTTCCCTCGATTCTCCAAACTTTTGCTTTGATTACTTCCACCATCACGAAGTTTTTGTGCATGACCAACTAAGCATTCAATCATTTGATTGTACGTTTCCGAATCCATCATTGTTTGCTCGCGTTGATCCAGCCAGTATGTGAGAATATCCGAAGTTTGACGTGATAATGAAAGAATTTGCGATTTGAGAGCAAGTAATTGAGTTATTGTATACTTCTGTAGAGTTTCTTCAGATATTGAACATATCGACTTAGCCAATTCAACGTCAATTTGTTTCGGTATCTCTGAATTTAACGATGTGTTATTTGTTTTAGAAAGATTTCCATGTGAAGAACTGGAAAGATTATTATTAGATGAAGGTGTTGTAGATCTACTAACAGGTGCTGACGAACAAGTCGCTGATTTCGACGCAGGTCGCAATGGTTGCGGAGATAACGTTGAAGGTGTTAATATCATCGCTGAATTTGTATTTGCTGGTGCTTTTATCTAAATTAGAATATAATATAATAAGCTAATTACAACTTTAACGTTTTAAAAATAATATACTATAATTAACGAACCTCTTCCACAACATTAATTCCCAAAGAAGCATAAAACTCTCTTCTTATCTTGGATTTTTTCCACTGAAAAGGATTTTCAGTTGTCTCATGAGATATTCGTCGCCATATTCCTAAACTTAAATCACCAACCATTTACAGATATAAAATATTTAAATCTAAAAAATATAAATCTATTCGTATTCCATGAAAAATTAATAAATCTAAAGTATTAAAAAAACTAACCTTCCTGGTATGTTTAATATGGCTTCTAATCCGGTATCATTATCAGAATCTTTTTCTTTTTCGCTTGTTGGCGGTATACTGTCATTTGATCGAAATACTTTATCCAATACGCCTGATAAATTTTCAATCAAATTTTGATTATCCATTGCGGAAAGATCCACTTGAGGCTTATTATTTAGAAAGAAGAAAAATGAAGATTGAAATGATCTACTTTGATGACGATAATGTTTGAATTGAAGAAATAATTGTCTAAACTTACTAATTCTGTCTCAAACGAAACAATCGAAATTTGTCCACCAAAATTATTATTTGAATTACTTTCTTGAAAATTATCTAATGTTCCAAAACCATCACTACTTTCTGTAAAATCTGCAAAATCACCAAAATCATTATGTCCTTTTTTTATTGTTCCTTGAAAAGTTTCTAAACCACTCCCATTAGTAAAGTCTGTAAATTCTTCGAAATCATCGAAATCACCGGGAAATCCTCTAGTTATTACTTCCCCAAACTCTGATTCCTTATTTCTTTCAGATTTTAATTGAATTTCCTGGCACTCATGCTCTTCTTTTTTTTTTTTTTTTTTTTTTTTTTCAGATTCTAAGGTAAATTTACGAAAAAATCTATAGCTTCTACTGTAGAACTATGTAAATTATAGTCATAATGTCACGTGAAAATTTTGTGAACAATTTCCGGCATATCGATAAATCATTCGGACTTCGGAGTTTACTTGTGCAACGTAAAAAGAAATCAGGTTTTATATATAGTTCCTAGAGTCAAGTGTAAAAAAAGACAGCTTTAGGTTTCTACTCTGTAAGTGGTTTTATTATTCACTGACAGAGGGGTTATATATTTTTCAAAAGAACATTTGAGATTATTCCATTTTGTTTCTCTTAACGCACACTTCGATCACTGTTCTACTAAAAGTATTGTCATAAGGTAATAAGCAAAAAAAGTATGGCTGCGGCAGAATTGTTAGTTTTGTAAACGCGCATTCTCATTTCATTAAATATCCATAGCAACAATGGAGTCAAATCCACCTTTACCAGCACCAAACGACTTGGCAGCTACCTGGGCCTTTCTTGAAAATGGCATCGATCAAATTATGAATAGGTTAGAAGAAGGGCTGAGCTACAAGCGATATATGGATCTCTATACGTATCCTTTTTTATAAGTTCTAGTTGAATCTTAGCAATGTATCAATTATTTCAAAGCGATATGAGTCATCTATTGGATAGTTTGTGTAACATTGATAGTAATAACTTTGAAATATTGCTGAATAGTTATTAATAAATTCCATAAAAAATAAATAATCCATGCGTTCGTTTCCCTTTAACAAATTTATCAAAATTACTTATTGCGTCCTTAATTATACAAATTTACTTATAGTGGTATTTACAATTATTGTACAAGTAGTCGTATGAATCCTGGGTTTGCCTCGGAACCTCTTGCTGGTCCTGGTTCTAACCTTAATAATAATCGAGGTACAATAATTTCACATTTCATATATTGTCCTTATTATTCAATGCCTAATTTTATCCTTTGATGTTCAATTATTTATTTCAGGAGCCAATTTAATGGGAAGTGATTTATATCAAAATTTACAAAGATATTTAGAAAGACATCTTTTCACTATTCGTGAGGTATAATGATTTAACAAGCTTATGATTCGAAGATTGTTTTCAACAATTAACAATCTTTTCTTTTCTTAATAGAATTCGACGCAATATATGGATGAGAACTTATTGCGGTATTATACTAGACACTGGGAAAAATATACAACAGCCTCCTCATATGTACACCATGTGTTCCGTTATCTTAATCGTCATTGGGTGAAAAGAGAAATTGATGAAGGTCGCAAGACAGTCTATGACGTTTATACTGTATGTCTTACATTAAGTACGGATACAAAATTTGATATTTGTAACATCACAACAAATTATAAAGACTTACAAATTTTAACATAACGCGACACACTCTTTATATGTTATATATATGTGTATATAGCTCACCCTAGTTAGCTGGCGAGAACACATGTTTAAGCACGTAGAACGCCACGTAATGACTGCAGTTTTAAAACTCATTGAACGACAAAGGAATGGTGAAACTGTGGAAACTGGTCTGGTTAAAAGTGTTGTTGAGTCTTTTGGTAAGTTATCTTTAAGAATTTGTACATTTGCTTTAGATTATGTGCATTCATTAATATATATTTTTTACCTATCTAGTTGCTCTTGGTCTCGATGATGCTGATTCCTCTAAATCTACGCTTGACGTCTATAAGGATCATTTTGAAAGACCATTCGTGGAAGCTTCAGAAGTTTATTACAAAGCCGAATCGGAAAAGTTTGTCAGCGAAAACAGTGTTACAGATTATATGAAAAAGGTATGAGATAAAATTTTCCTCTTCCCGTTGAGGTCTATGACTTTTAATTTTTATTTTGATATCCTTAGGCTGAGACGCGTTTAGGCGAGGAAGAAAATCGCGTAAAAATGTATTTACATACAAGTACAAATAAGCCTGTAAGTATATATAAGCACCTAGGATATTAAAATCTTCGTATTTACTAATTAATTTAATTGTTTTTTTAAGCTCATTACTACGTGTGAGGCAGTACTTGTAAAGAATCATACAGACATTATGTGGGATGAATTCCAAAATTTGTTGAATATGGATAAATTAGATGGTAATAATATAATTCATTACAAAAATATATTGTCATAATTAATAAATTTTTATGTTTCAAATTTTAGATCTCCATAGGATGTATTCTCTTTTATCACGTATTCCCGAAGGATTGGATCCTCTACGTACGCGATTTGAAGAACATGTGCGCAAGGCTGGTTTGAATGCTATCGAAAAAATTGCAGATCAAGGCGGTGATACTATGGTATTGGATCATTTATTAGTTAATTGTTTTACTTCTATTGAAATAACTTTAATCTTTTCTATTTAGGAACCAAAAACATACGTAGATGCACTGTTGGAAGTCCATAGAAAATACAATGATATGGTTACAACAGCGTTCAGAGGCGAAGCTGGCTTCGTGGCATCACTGGACAAGGTAAATAACGAGATAATTTATAAAGCTAAAAATTATTCAATTAATCTTCGTTTATTTTTTTAGGCCTGTCGAGAATTTGTAAATCGCAATAATGTATGTAAATCTTCGACATCGAAATCTCCAGAATTGCTAGCCAGGTTCTGCGATTCATTACTTAGGAAGAGTGCAAAGAACCCAGAAGAAGGCGACCTTGAAGACGTGTTGAATAATATTGTATGTACATATATGAATATTAAATAACCATTAATATTTTTAAGTTTGCTAATATTAATAAATACTATAGATGACAGTATTCAAATACGTTGAAGATAAAGATGTATTCCAAAAATTCTATTCCAAAATGTTAGCAAAACGTCTCGTTAATGGTACATCGGCATCGGAAGATGCTGAATCAAGCATGATATCAAAATTAAAAGTTTGTTACTCAATGTTGCTAATTAATTATATTTAATGTTTGAAGTAAATAAATAATAAATATTTTCTTATAACTTATAGGAAGCTTGTGGTTTCGAATATACTTCAAAATTACAACGTATGTTTACTGATATGGGTCTAAGTAAAGATCTTAACGATCAGTTCAAGGAGAGATTTTCGACGGATGCGGGTGAACAACAGGGTATTTACAAATTTGACGCATTATCGTTTAGGCGTGTTTATATTTGCAACTCACGTATGTTTCATTTCTGTTTGTAATTTAGTGGATTTCTCGGTTCTTGTATTGGGAACGGCATCTTGGCCGCTTCAACCATCGACTACTAATTTCATTATTCCAGAAGAGGTATGTCTATTTTTTTTTTGTCATTAATTAGTTATATGCATTTCGTTTAATTTATATTGTACCTTTAGGTTGAAAGAACATTCCAAAAATTCAAAATGTTTTATCAAAATAAACATTCGGGTCGTAAATTAAATTGGCTATTTCACCTATCAAAAGGTGAATTGAAAACTAATTACTTGAAAGCATCAAAAACAGGATACACGTTTCAGGTTGGTAATAATATTTATTATAATATATTTATATTTTTGTTTATATTTTTGTAGCCATGTTATTAAAACTATACTTTATTATAGGTTTCTACGTATCAAATGGGTATTCTTTTACAATATAATAAAGATACATCATACTCTTTTGAAGAATTGAGCCAAAGTACAGATTTGAATGCAGACGTCTTATCAGGTCAATTAGGTATCTTAGTAAAAGCCAAAGTATTATTACTTTCTAATGGAACCGTTGGTGAGCCCGGTTCTCGATATGATTTGCATATGGACTTCAAGAGGTTTGCGATAATAATTATTAATTTGTTTGAATAGTAATTTTTATAAATGAAAATTGATAATTGAATCGCTTTGTTATTAATGATAAACAGTAAGAAGGTTCGTATCCAATTAAACGTTCCTGTCAAATCCGAACAAAAGGTCGAAGTAGAAGAGACACATAAAACCGTTGAGGAAGACAGAAAATTATTGATGCAGGTTTGTATTCGATTTACAATTATTTTTCATTTATATGAAACATAAGTTAATTTAACTAATAATTTTGCTTTGAATATAATAATCAGGCCGCCATTGTTCGTATTATGAAGACCCGCAAAACAATGAAGCACGTAGCTCTTGTTCAAGAAGTAATTTCTCAGTTGTCAAATCGCTTTAAACCAAAAATTCCGGATATCAAGAAGTGTATTGATGTCTTGTTGGAAAAGGAATACCTAGAACGTGTGGAAGGTCAAAAGGACATGTTTTCTTATGTGGCTTAATTTTAGTGTATAATTTATCGGAATCTGCATTAGTTATTATTTACTAATTGCATGTTATCAAAACCGAGTAATGTTTAAGACTATAATGAATTAGCAGCAGTTTTGAAATTGTAAGGAAAAAAAAACTTAGGGTTAACTTCTCTTGTGTTGATTATAATACAATGATCAAAATATAGAAGTATTAAACCTAAAAATTAGAATGTATGAACAATTTTATCTCTTACCCTTCGTTTTCAACAATTTCTAACAAATTTTTCCTTATAATCTTTTTTTTTTTTTTTTTAAACCCTATATTTCTTCATATATATTTTTTTCTTGTAATAAATGTGATGGATTTTTAAACCAAATTCATTTTGTATAAATTTATTGTGCTTATAATGATTTCCGTATTATTTTATTAATCACGTGATATAGTTGATAAACATCGTTTAATCGACAGTTTTTTTACAAACATATAAACAATTATGTATGATTTATTTAATTATAATCATTATTAATCTAGTAAAGAATAACAAACACAATATTTATTGTATTTTTTAAATACTAACATATTACTAATGGTAATTAGGCTATATTTTCAAGACATTTTTCTATTGGAATCTTTCTTAATAGTATATTTATCGCTATTTTCGTACTAACCTGGTGGAAATATTATCGTGAAAAATGGAGAAAAAAGATTACTGGATTGGATTAAAAAAGATCTCATAAGGGTGACAAGTTCTGACTCTGAGTTCAACATGACCCGTAAAGAAAAAGCATGAAAAATCTTGGACAAATGGAAGGTAACTCATTGGATTTGACGAATTAAGAGCTAGTCTTTTACTCGGTATACATGCATTTATTACGAAATGTTTCTCGCAAGTATAATAATTTAAATCTTTGTTTTCAAGGATTGGACTGCATCGTATGATGGCTTTATAAATAAGGATAGCACTCGCGTGTCTCGCGTGAATATGCGGGTAAGCTTCTTCTAGTCTGAAAATCTATATGATAAAGGATAAATCAATGATTTTTATTGATTAGGTAAGGATTATAAAGTCAACTTAACAATCTGACCGGAGATTCTTCAACACAAAATATCGATAATCGTCATACAACTTCGGAAAAATGCCATTAAGAACGGAAAGTGCCTCGACTCGAAAAAAAGGTGAGATCGTCACGATCTATGAAATGCAACATCATGATTTATTTATGAACATTGATTTTCAAATTTCAGAAGGCGCTTTCTAGTGGAAGGAAAGATCAATGATCTCGAACCCCCTGAAAATCACAAGATCTCAATGAACAACTTGAGGCTGATCTTGAAAAATTTGAGGAAAACTAACCTATTGCTATGAAAAACAGGCTTACTATTAAGTATGAGTTACTATAATTTTTAGACATATAACTGAAATAAATAGCTCACTTTAGGTATCAGATATGACATCATCATTTACCTATATTCTGTGTATCAAATATACATGTATGAGAGTTAAATACTGTTAAACAAAGGGAATACTTTGATGGTGATATTAAAAATGCGTTAGGCAGGTCCACTTATTGATAATCCAAGTCCATTATTATTATTGACAAGAGAAGTTTCCTATCATTTCATTCTATACTACCATTATTGTGGTTTGCAAGATGATTGTACTGAAAAAACATGATCTACTCAAACTATTTATCGACTACTAGACTTATTTTTAATTTTTTTAGCAAAATCATATTAGGAAAAGAATTGTATATATTATATGTATTTTCCCCTTTTCTTTTTCATGATATCTTTTACGATTTGATTATAGTGGTGAAATCGATAATGAAGCCCATAATGATAAGATATACAATATCAATTATGACCAAAAACCATCTAATAGTGGATGTGTCCCTAAGAACGATGCAGTTATATATCACGACAAGTTGGCATACGAACAATCTTATAGCCCAAAAGAATACACATTTTCACACTATCTTGAAGATTTTTCTACACTTGCACATAATAGTGTTGATGATTTGGATTACTATTTTACAATATGGCAATTGTACTACTACCACTGCAAACCCTTTAAATCCATGAGTATTCATTGATACAGTAAGTATTTTTTGTACACATGATGTATTTACATATATTTTTTGAATATAATGTTTCAGTATATGTTATCCGTATTAAACATACAGAATTTATGAAGTATTTAGTTTTAGAATACCAACATCTTATTCTGAAGGATGAAATTTGCAAAATTTGGTGCCTTCTTGGAGGTATTACATTATTTTCTAACATAAAATATCTCAATTAAGATTTATTCAACTATTCTATTTTCTATTATAGGAACTTCCATTAATCGGCAAGATGTAAAAGGAAAGATGCCAAGGAAAATATTTTAAACAATAACGAAACTGATCATATACAAAATTGGGTAAGTATATCAGAAAACTCTCTTAGAAAAACTAACAAAAAATAACAGACTTTGAATTTTATAAAAAAAATCATGTAATACTCTATGAAAAAAATATAATAAAGACCTTTACTTTGAATTTTTAAACATGCGCATGTTATTTATTGAAAGTGCTTGAAATTTGCAAACTTTGTCATGTGATCAATTTATTTTGTAACACAAATGAGATCTTTCACCACTTAATGATCGGCCTAGCTTTTAGAACGTCACACATGGCACTTTCCCATTACATTCTGTAACATAAATCACAAAATGATGTACAAATAGATGTAAACTGTGTTAGATATTTTAACTATAATATGACAAATATATGTTCACTTCCATATTGTAGAAAGAATATTAATATCTTAAAGTCATCGTCCAGTCACTTTTTAACATAAGAAAGATCTTCAATAGCTTAGCTTTACGGAGTCTAATTGGCTGAGTTTTTTTTTGTATTTAGTTTTACTAAATATGATTAATAAAGTGCACTAGTATTTCTTACGCTGAAAAAAAAAAACCAATTTGCATGTATATGAATATAAAACCTTGTATACCTGTAATCGAATAAAAATGAATTTGATATTTTATTATAATATACTCTGCTATAAATTGCTATAAATCACTATCACTATAAATCGATAAAACTGTTATAAGTCTTATTTATCACACATAATCACATATAACCAAATATGCCTGTTATTAATACTATTTTAGATGGTTTAAACCTATTAAAAATCACCCTGGATATGATATGCACTAAGTATAACCAACTTGAAAAAATAATCAAAGTAAAGAAGGAATATAAGTATATAACATATTATAGTCACTGAACTCTTCTATATGTAAAAGCATTTAATAAAGTTCGCTCATTTGGGTTCATAAGAATATGTTTTCGATTAATTTTTTCTACTGTGTGTTGCGGATCACAAGTTGTAAAGTATTGTGTTACTTGCCTTCTCGGCTCAAATAAGCTTAGCAAATAAGCATCTATATTTATTTAGATTTCTTTTACATATTTTACATGCATTATACAACATATACAGTATTGAGTAATTACCCTATGCTACATTGAAGAAACTTGAAAAGAAATTTGAGTCAGATAAAATTTTTATAGAGAAAAGAAAAATAAAATATCAGATATTATTTCTTGCGAACCGACTTAACCGAGTTGCGAACCGACCCAACCGACTCAACCAAGTCTTTCTGCTTGTGAAACCCCCACCCAATAGTTCGTCTCAATTTCGTCCAACTTCTTACTAACTTTCTTACCATCTTCTTGAACTTTCGTCTCAATTTCGTTCAACTTCTTACTAACTTTCTTACCATCTTCTTGAACTTTCGTCTCAATTTCGTTCAGCTTCTTACTAACATTCTTAACATCATCTTTAAGTTCTTTAAGTGAATTGTTGAACTTACTGATCTGAGAAATTTTAACGCGTCCTGTTTATTAAAAAAAGAACCGCAAAACATTATATACTTATACGAGCACAACTATCTTTATTCAAGAGGTAAATACTTACCAGTGATTAAACCGCGAGAGAAACTTCGACGAGCAACGTTGCTTAATTGAAACATATTTTTTGGAGGTTATAATCTATCGCGAAGAAAATTTTTAGAATTATTATGAGTATTGATCAAACCATTGGCGAAAAAAGTTTATGATATATATATATATTTATTAATCATTTAATTTGATCATTGTACAGAAAAGCTTATGATGTTAATCACTTAATTTGATCATTATTGGTTTATGAGTCATTATTCCAGTCAGGAATTTTATCATTATGACATTCAAGGGAGTAAAAGTGAAGAATTAATCAAACCTTTTTTACTAGAAACAAAAAGTCGAAGTGAAATTAATTTCAACGATCACGAATAAATTTTTACTGATGATTCTCTTTTTTTCACTGTGAAGAATCTTATGTAATGTGAAAGTTATGACCCGCAGTCAATATTGATAATGGAAAGTTGGTTAGCCACCTTAAAGAGGCTATAAAAGATAGAATAGATGTTCCTGTTGGCTTCAAAACGAAGGATCCAAAGTTATGGAAAGTGGAAATATCAAAGAGCTGACAACTAATATCCCCAATTCTGATGAAGTCTTGGAAGAATCGAATGCGTCGGGTGCTTTACCAAATACCGGAACGCCAAGTTGAAAGAAATTTTTACATCTCTCTGATATGATAGACCAAGCCGAAACCAAGAATGAGGATGCAACATGAAATGTTATCAGCAAATATTTCAATTTTGGAGAAGCTTTGTATTTGCGATATAAGGAATTAAAACCCGATAATGGTAAGAATGGGGCTCGTGCTCTCGTTAAAAAAGAAGTTAGGGATCAAATCCCGAAACAAAATTTTCTGATGATTCTTTGCGAAAGAGAAGTGAAAGGGTCGAGAAAGTCTATAAGCTTTTTAGTAGTATTGGTAAATCAAAAATAGGACGAATTATATCATTTCCTGCTAGATTTATTTTAAATTTATTTGATAATAATGTTGAGCCATGTAATAGCGGAAGTTTTGAGTGTATAACAAAGATAGATCGTTTACTGCATCATATTACTGCGCAAAGTGGACACGCGTGTCCAGAATTTTCATTTTTGTGTAGTTAAGCATAAATAAAAAGTAATAGTTTGTTCACTAGTGAACCTTGTCCTTTTTTAACTTCATCTGCGAAATTGATATGCAATTCTGTGTAAATTAATCTACAATAAATGCGAATAAAAAATTCTTCCCTTGCTATGATATGTAATATTTTTTTCTGAATCTGATTAGCCGATTATCTCGTGATTTTGAGAAACAACTCAGCCATGATAGTGCCAGGGAACTGACTGGGAGTTAGGGCCGATTTATATGCATGTAAATATTAGCCAAGATATGACCATATATAAATCCCCAATATGTTTGTAATCGAATAAAAATGAATCTGATATTTATTATAATATACTTGTTACAAACTGCTATAAATTGATATAAATTACTAAAAACACCATAAATCGACAAAAATAATATATTTCACTAAATCACTAATAAATATGCCCAGTGAAATGGTTAAGATTATTAGATAAGATTTATAATAAAACTGTACCTAAACCTATCAATCTCCATCCTGGATATTATATGGAACATGTTTTTAACTATCAACACAATAGTTTTAACTATAATCAGTTTGAAAAAGTGGTTAAAATAGAAAAGCAATACAATTATTTATCTATTATTAGACCTCATGAAATGCTACAATAGTAGGCTGATAATATAAAAGCTCCTTTGCAAGAGTTGCTACTTTTTAGAAAATATAGTCTTTATCATGTATTCTGCCTTTTTGCATCATTTGGGCAAAAAGGTTCTATGACAATTTTAGTAGTAAGTTAATAGAAATTTCACATAGATCTTGTGTTCATAAAAGTCAGATGGCTATCTGCTTCAAATGCTGGAAATTAATAAAAATTACCAAAGTAAAGCCTAGAAAAGTATATTACTAGGGAATGGTGAACCGTTATTGAGTCCAGAATAAGAGAGTTTTGATTATTGAATACATGATGAATGGGTGCTTACTTTATTGAGATCATTGCATAATAGGAACCAATAATCTATCGACTCAAAAATTGAGCGGGTAGACAAATGTACACTGGACCTAGAAATATATAGTCCTACACTAATGCTCTGGACTAATAATAGTTGAAAGAGATGAGCCTATGAAGTTGAATCTGAAGATTTGATAAAGAACTATTGGAATTACTTGTACTTCAAAGTTGAGACTGAAGAGATCCCTTTAGAATCAGATAAATCATATTCATTGATTGGTTCTGAAAAAACCACTCCTTTCATGCAATGTAATGCAAGTATGCCTACCTTAATTAATATTGATAGATCAAGAAAGAATAATATAAACAAAATATTTATCTCATCTTTATTTGCAAAATAAAATAATTTTCTATAATCTATAAACCATTTTAATCAGCCAAAAGACACTATATTAAGATTAAGAGATAGGACAAAAATCATAATTGTTTAACTGATCTAACTAACCAATTCTGAGAAATGTTTTAATTATAAACATTTTTTCAACTATATTCATAATTTATTCATAATATAATTTATTTTTTTGCATCATTATTTGCCAGTCCTAATAATAGTGGATGAATTCTGGCTTTATAGATATCAAGAGTATTATAGAACTAATATTTTTCTTGAGTCAACTTTTAAATAGCCAATTGCTAATTTTCAACTATTTCTTTTTAATATTTTACTCTTAACTAAGCTCATAATATGTCTGAAGTATTTATAACTGGATTTCCTACTATAAGACTATTATTTGCTGGTACTAAAGCACAATAGATAAAAAAAGTTTCCAAAAAAATATTTTTATTCATTGTGCAATGAATAAAAGCCAGTAGTATATGAAAATTTACAGATATACTCTTTATAATATAGCAAATAAGTGATCCAGAAGTAAACTATTAGTAATGTTTCTTTTAATACTCTTTATTCTTCATTATGAACCTATTTTAAAGTCTTATACTTGAAAACCTGAACTTACAAAAGAAAAAATGTTAGTAAACATTTATTTAATAAAAAAAAAACAAAAAAAAATTTTTGAAGTTTTATCTTTAAAATAGGAGTCCAGAACTGTACTTCAGTTTTCTGGAACCTAAAAAATTAGTAAACATTCATAAATAAAAAACCAATAAAAAATAAAAAATTTTTTGAATTTATTACTTTCAAAATAAAAAGTTTAGAACTTACATTTTAACTTCCAAATCTAAAAAATACAAAAGAACATTAGTAAATATTCATAAATAAAAAAAAAATAAAAATCTATTTTAAAGTTATTACCTTCAAAATAGAAGTTTGGAGCTATACTTCAGTTTGAGAAAAGTTTGAAGTTTTACAAAAAGAAAAAAATCTGTATGTTATAGATTAAATATGAAGTTTAAAAAACTTATCAATTTTGTTCAAGACTTCAAAACCTAAAATTTAAAATAGTTAAATAATAGTTTTAACTGAAGTTAATCAGAATAAAAAAAAAATCTTAAAGATTTTTGCATAAAGTTTTTAACAAATTTGCAATATTAAAGATTTTTAAAGATTTTTTCTAAAAACTTTACTAAAAAAATTCGAAGAAAATTATTTGAAGAACTGCATAAATATTTATTAAAAATATACTAGTTTGCTACCCGTTGCTTTGCAACGGGTTTTAAAATTTTAATTAAAATTTTTAATTCCGGCCAGAATTATATGTATNCATATCGATTTCCTTTTTTGGAATTTTATGTAATCTTGTATGACCATTTGATCCAATTTTCGTAGGAAATAAAATTGCCTTTTTTGGACTTTGTATAACGTGACATGATTAGGTTATACAACTTTAAAGCATTTATTTATACAGTTAATCTAAACGTTACAGTTACACACAAATATTTTTAATTATATAGATAAAAAAAAGTGAAAATCTGCAATATATTATAAATTTTATTAAAATATAACTCTACCAATATCAATGCTAGAATGATGATTTTACTATCATTCAAATTCTCTCATTGAGATTAATCCAATGATATAAAATTTATTAAAATTTAATTACTAAATGATACTCTGTCAGGACCCTAAACAATCTATGTATAGGTCAGATGAAAATTTCAAAATTTACTATGATCAATAAGCAAACTATTTTCAACTCTGCTAAGCAAACTTTCATTATGACTTAAGAAAATTTGGCTCTGCCAAGCAAACTGTTTTGTAACTTATATATATTAAGTAAAATTTATAGTTTCTCTATATTAAACTCAAAATTAGCATTTAAACCTTACTTTTTGAGATTATGTAAAGTTGTAGAACAAATAAAATTACACGTAATACTCAAATTTTAAAAGTATATAACAGATAGTTAAGGCTCACAATTAACTTTCATACTCTGATTTTGCATTTTTAACAGTTTCTCTATATTAAACTCAAAATCGCATTTAAAATCTACTTTATAAGATTAAGTAAAGTTGTAGAGCAAATAAAATTACACGTAATACTCAAATTTTAAAAGTATATAACAGATAGTTAAGACTCACAATTAACTTTTGTATTNNGNCNNATTTTGCATTTTAGCANTTTCTTTATATTAAANTCAAAATCGGCATTCATAACCTATTTTTTGAGATTAATTAAAATATAATATTCAAATTTTAAAAGTATATAACAGTTAAAAAATGTCAAATTTTACTATAAAAAANCATCAAAAATTGTNAAAAAGTTACTAAGTAAAATAGATGCAACTTTTAATNANTNATGCAGAAATGGTATTGTAAAAACAAAAATTTGGAAAAAAATACTAATTTTCCCTCTCTCCTACAGTCCTACCCCTCTTTTCAACTTGTATACAGTATATCATTTTTGGTATTACGTGAATGCGTATACATTTTATAACTTTGTCACATAAAAGTTTGTTATGCGATCATATATAATTTCATTGCACGATTATATATAAAAATGCATTAATTTTTGTTACACTGTCATGTATAAAAATAAATTAGATTTTGTTACACCATTACGTATTAAATTTACATGTTAATTTTGTTTATGTATCTTTAATTTTAAGAAGTATATTTTTAAAATAATTGACGTCATATAACATATTCCATATATTCCAAAATAAGTTTCTGCTATGCAAACACATTACTGAATCAAATTTATATATCTTACTACACATATAAAATACTGACTATTTTAAATTTAATCCTTTAAATAAGCAAAAAAATCTCACCAAAGGTAAAAATTTTCTATATTCAATAAGCAAACTCAAATTCTACCTATTCATATATTATTCGGAATCCTACTCTGTCACTAATAATTGTTAAATGTTTATCTAGTTTTATCTTCATCAATATTAATAATAGAAAGATAAATTTTATATTATTCAAATCCTCTATAAAGATAAATTGATTAATATAATATTTATTTAAATCTAATTATTAGATCATAATTTGTTTCCAAAAATTGTTAAATATTTATGTAATTGTATCTAGTGTTCCAAATAGATTGATTCAGATCAGATTTGATTTAAATCTGATCTGATTCAAATCTGGTCTGAAACAGATCTGATCAGATCTGATTTGAACTGATCTGAAACTGATCCAAATTTGAATCAAACTGAAATCGAACTGATTTAAATCTAATTAATCTGAAACTGAATTGATTTGAAACTAATTTAAATCTGAAACTAAACCGATTTGAATCTAATTGTTCATTTAGTTCCTAAAAAAAAGAGAAGGGAGACATTAATTATGTTTTCTGAAAGTAAAAAAAATGAAAAGAAACAAATGAACTAATCTTTTAGTTCATTCATTCAAGTTCCATTCATTTGGCTTCATCCATTCATTCAGTTTCCTAAAAAAAAAAGAAAAAAGAAAATATTAGTTACATTCTCTAATAATTAATAAAGTAAAAAAAGAACGAACTTATGTTTGTCCAAAATTTCAGTTGTTCAGCTTCATCCATTCATTCAGTTTCCTAAAAAAAAGAAAAAAAGGAACGTTAGTTACATTCTCTAATAATTAATAAAGTAAAAAAAAGAACAAACTTACATTCATCTAAGATCCCAGTCATTCAGCTTCATCCATTCATCCAGTTTTCTAAAAAAAAGAGAAAAGAAAATGTTAATTACGTTTCCTAATAATTAATAAAGTAAAAAAAAATGAACTTACGTTTGTCCAAGATCCCAGTTGTTTAGCTTCATCTGTTCATTTGATTTCATAAAAAAAGAGAAAAGGGAATATTAGTTATGTTCCCTAATAATTAATAAAGTAAAAAAAAGAACAAACTTATATTCATTCAAGATTCTAGTCATTCGGCTTTGTCCATCCATCTGATTTCCTAAAAAAAAAAGGAAACATTAGTTACGTTCTCTAATAATTAATAAAGTAAAAAAAAAAATGAATTTACATTCATCTAAGATCCTAGTTATCTGTTCATTTAGATTTCCTAAAAAAAAGAGAAGGGAGACGTTAGTTACGTTCCTTCAAGTAAAAAAAAATTAAAACAAATAAAAGAACGAACTCACCCTTATTCATTTAGAAACTATTCATTTGGTCATTTAGGTTCTGTCTTTACTAATTAACTATTCAATTCTAATATCTAAACCCAGAACCTACAAAAAAGTAAATAAGTTTTGCAGCTAAGTTGCGAAACTTACATTTCTGATTACCAAAAACCCAAATTTCAA
>QKYT01000125.1:51625-88852 GCA_003550305.1 Glomus cerebriforme | reverse complement strand
TGATTCTTTAAATAAATGCATCAGATAAAAATTTCGTAAAAAAACTTCAATACCAGAAATGAAATCCAAGAACCTACAAAAAGAAAAAAGAAGAAACATTAATGTTTCTATTTAAAAAAAGTAAAAAAAGAATGGTAAGTTTCATTACGAAACTTACCATTTNCTAATTCCAAGTGCCCAAANTGAANNAGAGTCTANAAGAAAAGAAAAAGAACNGTTAGAAAACATTTCTAAAAAAAAAAGAAAAAAATGTCAAGTTTTGCGAAAAAACTTACCATTCTCCAACTTCACGTACTAATCTGAAAGCTAAGAGAACCTACAAAAGAAAAAGAAAAAAAATATTAGAAATATTTCTAATAAAAGAAAACCAAAAAAAAATATGGTAAGTTTCTTAAAAAAACTTAAGAAACTTACCATTTCTGATTCTAGTATTGAACTGAAAGTACAAAGAACCTATAAGAAAAGAAAAGAAGAAACATTAGAAACGTTTCTTTAAAAAAAAATGAAAAAAATGGTAAGTTTCGCAAAAAAACTTACCGTTTTTCCTTTTCAGTCCGGACTGAAGAGCTCGGAGAACCTACAAGAAAAAAAAAGAAACGTTAATATTAATATTCTTAAGAAAACTATTAATGATGATCTTAAAAGTAATAATAAGCATTTCTAAAAAAAAAACAAAAAAAAAATGGTAAATTTCACAAAGAAACTTACTGTTTTCTTTTCCCATTCTAGACTGAAGAGCTCAGAAAACTTATAAGAAAAAAAAGAAACATTAATAAGCATTTCTAAAAAAAAATAAAAAAAATGGTAAGTTTTACGAAAAAACTTACCAGTTTCCACTTTCCAGTATCGGACTAAAAATTAAGAGACCTATAAAAGAAAAAAGAAGAAATGTTAGAAACGTTTCTTTAAAAAAAATGGTAAGTTTTATGAAGAAACTTACCATTTCTTAATTTCCAGAACCAAGTTTAAATGGTGATTAAAACTGATTTAAGGTTTTTAAAATTAACTAATAAACTGTGCTTGTAGCTTAATTGATAAGTACAACGTGCAGTTATTTTTAACTGCAGCTAGTATTATATGATACACATGATATAAAAAAAGTATATAATGAGTCTTTTTTCATTTTTTTTTTTCTTTTTTAATTTTGATTTTTTTTTCTTAATTAATCTTGCGAAAAGCTCCTTCTTTATGGATAAGTAGAGGTCATTAGTACCTATAGGAGAAGAGTCATTGCTGCTTTCTCTGCCCATTCATAGTGACAAAAAGAGGACATATCAGTAGTAAGATATTAAGAAAAGTGAAAATTGAAAATTGAAATTTTACAAAACTAATTAGATAGTTTTGGCCTGAATTATTTTTAAATTTGGCCAGAATTATGTTTAATATTGACTAATATAATAATCTGAATCTGATTTTAAAGATTTTTAATAAATTTTAATAAAATTTTAATTATAATTTATAAAAAAATTATTTTTTAATATATTTATTAGATAAGTAAATTTAAAATAAATAAAATTATAATTATATAATAATTATTTTTTATAACTATTTATTATATTAAAAAAATATTAAGTGATGTTGATATATAGATGTTATACAACAGTATATAATATGTTTAATAATTATTAGTATAGAAAAATGTGTATGTTTACTGCATATGTTGATAAATTCCAGTATACAGGTGTTTTACAACATGTTAAACAACTGATAGTGCTGTTTAACGTATTTTTTAGTATATATCAACATCTCCAAAACTTTCTAATGTGAATATGATAAAGAAAAATTGGTAAAGTAAACTTTGTAAAATATAGGATAATAATAAAAGATGGATAGGAACTTATATTACAAAAGAGATATAAAGAAATAAAAGATAAAGAAGAATTTATAAAGAAAGAAATAGAATAATTAATAAAAATAGAAAAAATAAGAAAATCTTGAAGTTCTTGAAAATCACTAGTAACATTAGCAGAAAAGAGAAGTAGAAACTATAGATTTTGTATTGATTATAGAAAATTAAATTTGGTAATAAAGACAAATGCATATCCATTACCAAGGATAAATGAGTTATTAGAAAAATATCAAACAGCAAGATGGTTTACAAATTTAGATCTAGTAGCAGGATATTATCAAGTAAAAATGTCAAAAAAAAAATAAAAAGAAAATAGCTTTTATTTGTTTACAAAAATTATTTGAGTATAATGTAATGCCATTTGGGCTAAAGAATATACCAAGAACTTTTTAAAGATTAATAAATGAAATATTAAAGGAATATATTGGAAAATTTGTAGTAATATATATTGATGATATAATGATATACTCAGAAAATTTTAAGGAACATATAGAACATATTGAGAAAGTATTGAAAAAGATAAACAACATACAATGTGATATATAATTATATTGGCTAGAGTTATGTTATAATGTGAATCAAGTATTTAACTGTTATATCCAGTGTTGTTAGTAAAATAATTGTTAGTGAAACGTTTGTCAGTGAAATAAATGCGACCTATATAAATAACCAGAAATTATTATGTAATTTTTATGATATTTTTTGTAAATATATATAATCCTTTATTTTACTCTAAATAATTAGAAAGAATTTTAGAAAACTAATATATAACTTATAACTAATCCATACCATAATTAATACTTTTTGCTAAAATAGTTTTTTGCAATTATTTCATTATTAAGTAATTCAATTTGTATTAACTTTTTTTTATTTTGTAAAGTTTATTTAAAATTACATTTAAAAAAAAAATTAGTTAAATTGGATGAAATGATCATAAAAAACTGATTTTTAATTTTTTAAATTTGATTTAATTTGCTAAAACTCATTAGTAAAAAAAAAATTATGAGTTATTTTAGAGTTTTCTGGAATTCTAATTAAAGATTACTTTGAAAATATAATAGAAATATTTAATAAGAAGAAATATAATAATAGTTTGATTAATTATTTTAAAATTTTAATTATTATAATCTTTAAAAGATTGGTTTCTTGCTTAAAATTCTATATTAGTTTTATAAATATAAAAAAAAAATTTTAAAAATAATATAATCATTTATAAAATTTATAATTTTTTAATAACAAAAAATTTCTTAGTTGCTTATTTAATAAATATTAGTAGCAAATTTCTTGCTTATGACCAAATTCCAATACTATATTAATTCTTAAAATACTAGTAAAAAATACATATTTTGTGATATTTTATTTAAATTTTTATCATAACAAATTTGAATAAAATTTGCTTAAGAACAGGAAAATGTTTGTTAACAAACTAAAATATTTTTATCTTATATATGAATTTATCTTAATTATTTTATTGGCTATTTAATGAATATATTTGTGATAAGTTAAACAAAAGAAATAGATCACAAATAATCAAAGTATTTTTTATAAAAAGTGCATTTAATCCAAATTTTTTAAATTTATTCAAAACAAAAATAATCAATCATGTAATATTTAAATATATAATGAAACATTTGTAATAAACATAGAATACATATTAGGTAAATTCAAATATGAATAAAAATTATAGAAAAAAAATAATAATTTGTCATTATTGCTGAATATTGCAAGTTCATTTGATAAAATAATTCTTTAAGAGATTAATTGTTCTAATAATGTATCAACTTTAGCAATAACCTATATAAAAAATTCACCATTAGACAATATTCAAGATAATTGTTAGAGATAAAAATAAAAAGACATACTTGATGAATATCTGGCCGATCTTTAGGATCTACCTTTAACATAAAACTGATTAGATCCTTAAACTCTGGAGAATATCTGTAATTAAATTAAAATAAATACGTTGAATATTATCATTGTTGTAAGCGATAAAGAAAAGAAAAATCACTCATTTATTACTTGTCAGACTCAATAGTGGGAAACCGGAATTGAGCATTGAGGACAGCTAAAGCAATCGATCCACCCTGCTCATTAATACTAGAATCGAATGGTGATTCCCCGTAGGCCATGGCATACAAAGTACATCCCAATGACTTTTTTTTTTTAAAAAAAAGAGATTAATTCGAATGAAAACAAATACATATGTTTCAGATGTTGTCAACAGAACTAATGTTGACCAAAGGCATTATAAAAATCAGCCCAAATGGTTTAGGCCGGTCGATATTGATTGCAAATAATACATATATATTTTTCCAACTTACCCAAATATCAACTTTTTCATTAAGTTCAACGTTGGTCTTCACATCAAATAACTCTGGTGCACGATATGCCATAGTGGAATGTTGGCCTGCTAAGTCTTGCTGCATTAAAGCTTCATTGCGAGTTTGAACCTTTATTCGTGCTCGAACCAAAGATCCAAAATCCATCAGCACAGGAGTTTGCGAATCATCAGATAACAAAATATTACTATGAAAATTTTTAACCAAAATCATTAAATAAAAATAAAATTGAAGAATATAACAGTTTTTCATTTACCCAGGTTTAATATCTCTATGAGCAAACGGTACAATATCATCATCGCTCTGTGAATCATTAAATTGTGATGATATTAAATTATTATTCATTCCATTTTCCATGCCATTTACATCTGAATTCGCTATTCCATTTCCTGATCGTAAAGGAACACTAGGAAATTTATAAGTATGAAGAGCTCTAACGGCATAGCAAATTCCTCGGAAAATTTTCAGCATTTCTATCTCGCTAAAATGTCTACCATGTTCTAAATTTTTTTTGATGGCATCTTGAAGGTTTCCGCTCTATATTAACAATTTTTATATATAAATAATATGTTGGGTCCTAAAACGAAAAGTAATAAATAATAACTAACCTTATAATATGGTAAAAATATATATACGATTTTACCACCGTTTTTATCTTGAACAACACAAGTATCCTAACATATAAGCTTAAGTCAATTTAACCTAAAATTTCATTTTCTTAATTTTTTGATTGAATATGTAAAACTTACAATGACTTTGATAATGTTTTCATGTGAAAATAATCTATACATATCCACCTCTTTCATAGCATCTTTCACAGAATCGCTACCAAATTGACAACGAATCTTTTTCAAAGCGTAATATCGCCCAGTGCTGGTATCCTGTACCAGATGAACATAGGAAAAACCTCTAAATAGTCGTAGGATATTAACTTCCTGCACATGAAGAAACTAGTATTCAAAATATTTTAAAATATTGCCTCACCCTTCACCAAGCAATTTTATCACTTTAAAAGTTCGGCGATTTATATGAAGTGTTTGGTTCGGAAAACAACAAGAAGTAACAGCGTATAGGGTTTCCCGCACTGAGCTCAATACTAAAGACATTTTGTATTTACGTCTTTAGGAAAAAAAAAGGTTTAATATATTTAAACGATCTTGAAGGTACAAAGTCTTTTCCCGTTTTTCCGTTCAAATTGATAAATTTGCTTGAAACTCAAAAACACAAATTTCCTTGTAATACGGCCACGTGTACGTTGATAAAAACGGCAATAATCAATATTCCATTAGTGACTTTTTTTTTTTAGTTGCTTTATATAGTGTTGCTTTTTTTCAGTGCGATAAAATATCAGAGTATAATTTTTCATAATGGATCCATCACAAGTGCCAAATCTTTATAAACAACAGCGGGGTCCTCCAAAGGTAAATTTTGATCATTTAAATTTATTGTACTTATTTTTGAGTATAACGTTGAGTTTTTAATTCTATGTAGATCAAAAACAAAAATCCCGCACCGATCCAAATTACTGCCGAGCAAATTCTTCGTGAAGCAAAAGAAAGACAAGAATCTGCAAAGAAAGCACCCCGTCAAAAGATTTCTGACTTGGAAGAATTGTCAGAATATCGTCTACGTAAAAGAAAAGAATTTGAAGATGCTATAAGAAGGAATAGATTAAATATCGGAAGTTGGTTGAAATATGCAGCATGGGAAGAAAGTCAAAAAGAATTAAATAGGTATTTATTTTAAGAAGCTGAAAAATTTTTCTATTTACCCAAGACATTCTAATTTAACATTTAATTAATTATGTTTCTAATAGAGCGCGTTCGATATATGAAAGGGCATTAGATGTGGATTCGCGTAATGTTACTCTTTATATTAAATATACCGAAATGGAAATGAAGAGTCGCAATATCAATCATGCTAGAAATTTGTTTGATCGTGCGGTCACTTTATTACCACGAGTTGACCAATTTTGGTGAGTTCTTTAACATTTGGAAGACACAGATTTTATTTAATTTAGGTTGACTTATAATTTACTTTATAATTAAGGTATAAATATACTTATATGGAAGAAATGTTGGGAAATGTTGCAGGAGCACGTCAAATATTTGAACGTTGGATGCAATGGGAACCGGATGAATTAGCATGGAATGCTTATATAAAAATGGAAAAGAGATACAAAGAAATTGATAGAGCAAGAGCGATTTATGAGAGGTTTGTTAATGTACATCCAGAACCAAAGAATTGGCTTAAGTGGGTCAAGTTTGAGGAGGAACAGAATAACTTGGGTAAATATCACATTTTTTCATCCTATAGTAAGTTCAAACTCTAAATTTACTTAATAGATATCTATTGAATTATGCATAGAGAAGTGTCGAGAGGTTTTTAGTCAAGCCATTGAAGTTTTAGGTGAAGATCATATGGATCAAAAGATATTTATAGCATTTGCAAAATTTGAAACTAGGCTAAAAGAGGTGGGTGGTTGCATATAATCACGGAAACTCGGTATTATTATTTTTTTTTACTCTTGGTTCTAACATATATCTTTATTAAATATGAATTACCTAATTTATAGTTTGAAAGAGCACGTGTTATTTATAAATATGCATTGGACAAACTACCTAGGTCTAAATCTGAATCGCTATATAACGCATACACTCAATTTGAAAAACAATATGGTGACAAAGATGGAATAGAGGACGTGGTAGTTGGAAAGCGGAGAGTACAATATGATGAGGTATAAATCAATTAATCTTTAAATATGGGAGAATTAACATTAAATTAATATTATATTGATCATTGTTCTTTAAGGAATTAAAAGCAAACCCGAAGAATTATGATATATGGTTTGATTACGCGAGATTGGAGGAAAATGCGGGTGATGCCGAAAAAGTTCGTGAAATTTACGAGCGTGCCATTGCGCAAGTACCTCCGACACAGGAAAAAAGATTCTGGAGGCGTTATATATATTTATGGATAAATTATGCGTTATATGAAGAACTTGAAACAAAAGTGATTATGAATGAGATCTTGAGAATTTTCATCTTTGTTTTATTATTAACTAAATCGAAGATCATTAATATGTTTTTTTGCATTATTAAATAGGATTATGATAGGACGCGTCAAATTTATCAAGAATGTCTGAAGATAATACCCCACAAGAAATTTACATTTGCAAAGATATGGTTGCTATATGCACAATTTGAAACACGGCGGCTGGATTTACAGGCAGCAAGAAAGAGTTTGGGAATGGCGATAGGTATTATGTATTATACTATTATATTTATATTTATATTTATATTTATATTATGATTTTTTATAATCTAAATTTTCTAAATAGGGATGTGTCCGAAGGATAGACTTTTTAAGGGATATATTGAAATCGAATTACAGGTAAATAATATCTTTATTATTATTATTTCAATAGTAGTAATCGTAGGTATTAATGAAAACTGTTAATTTCATATTAAAAGCTACGAGAATTTGACCGTTGTCGTACTCTGTATACTAAATATTTGGAACATAATCCATCTAATTGCTATGCATGGATTAAATTTGCAGAATTAGAAAGAATGTTAGGTGATTACGATAGATGTCGTGCAATATTTGAATTGGCTGTAGAACAACCCATTTTAGATATGCCAGAGTTATTATGGAAGGCATATATTGATTTTGAATTTTCAGAAGAGGAATTTGAAAAGACACGTCTTTTGTATCAACGTCTATTGGAGAAGACCGGTCATGTTAAAGTTTGGATCAGTTTTGCACAATTTGAATTAAATGCAGACGAAGGAGACAGGCAAGGTGCATTGGAAAGAGCACGCAAAGTATTTGAAGCTGCTTATAAGAGCATGAAAGAAAAAGAACTGAAAGAAGAGGTTTTTGAATTTATCGTTTTCTTATTAATGATAATAAATTTTATGATATATTAACAACTATATTATTCTATAGCGTGTTTTACTTCTTGAGTCATGGAAAGAATTTGAAACTAACTATGGCACTCAAGAAACACTTCATATCGTAGAAGATAAAATGCCTAAAGTCGTTAAGAAACGGCGTAAACTTGAGGAAACTGAAGGACAGGCAGGTGTTGCTTGGGAAGAATACTTTGATTATATCTTTCCTGATGATCAAACTCAACAACCAAATTTCAAATTATTGGCAATGGCACATGCTTGGAGACAACAGGTTCGTGTAACTTGATAATTCTTTTATAAGAATCATAGATGATTGAAATGATTTTTAAATTCTCTTTTTATTTATTATAGCAACAACAGCAGCAGCATCAAAATCAAGATATCCAGGAATAACGACAAACATAAATTCCTATATTATATTTATTTCGATAAAATTTATGATTTTGTATATTTATATTTGGTATTTCGAAACAGTCAAATATATATATCATTCATAAATTATAATAGATCAAAATCAACATTGATTAATTGATTAAATTTTATATAACAAATATTATTAAATAAATAATAAATAAATAATAAAATAAAAATTTCTTATTAGCAATATTAGCAATAAAATATTATTAAGTTTATAAATCATATCCAAAATTCAATATTATTTTTAAAGTATAGCCAGATCATTTGTTTATTGTGTCGTGCTTCTATTACGATTAAAAGACCATCCCCTAATAGTCATCCTTCTTTCGCCGAATACCATTGATCCTTTACGTGTTGTTTGTCGTTTTTCGATAACCGGTATTTCCGTAATTGTATCACCATTAGGACTACCGGGAAGATTCCCACTACTACTTTCTGAAGATGATTCAGATATCCTTTTAGTATATACAGAATTATTTGAAATATTGCCTTGCGTACTGATAGAGTTACGTGAGGAATTGAAAGTTGCTGCTGCCACTCGAGTTATGATTGATGAGTTTGTAGGTGATATAGGTGATGTCTGTTCAGTGTTCATAGGTGAATTCGTATACAAAGAAGTGACGCGGAACGATTTGTTGGTATTTAGTGGAGGTAGGAAAAACGGAGACGGTGATATCACGGTAGATACAATTCGATTAGGTGGTGGTGTCATTACCTTTGGTTCGGTGATTGGTTCCATGTTTCTACTCTCTGCTAATCGATTAATTTCTTCTGCGAAATTTTTTAGAAAGACTTAAAAAAAAAAAAAAAAAATTTAATTATTTACACATTATAAATAATATTAGATATTTTTAAATAACATACATTTAACCAAAGTATCGTGCAAAGGTCGCATGTCTGTGGACACAAGACGATCATGTATTTCTAAGCATCTATCAACGATATCGACCTAATTTTTTTTTAGAGTGAGTGAGTTTGTATTTGGTTAAGATTGTAACAATATATAATATCAAAATATAAATATTAAACCTGTTCATCGATAGCTTTTTTTAGTTGTTTTACAAATACTACTTTATCCGGATTTGATGCTAAAAAGTCATCCCCGAAAAAGGCTTTTTTGTACATTGGAACACCTCCGTTAACAGGTGCATCTACTGCACCATTCAATGACATAGATAAGGGATTCGTATTAATTTTACCCACGCTCTTAGATGATGTGAGATAGGCATTGTATTTAGCTTCTAGCATTTTCAATTCGCGATTTTTAGCATTCATAGCTGCTACTGCATTTTCAATTGGCGAAACTTCAGTAACAGTAACTTGAATTATTTCAGAACGACGAAGCACAGTTGGAAAATGATCTTCTGAAACCATAATGGTCTTTTCAGTCCATAAATCCAAAAATTCATTTGATGATTTCACTCCGTCGGGATTTTTATTTACAGGTCTTGAAAAACTAAATGTATTTACTGAATTGTGTTCATAATATGCTCTAATAGATGAAGGGACATCCCCTTTGAAAACAGGAAGATTACTATCAGGTTCAGGCATAACAGCAGTAACCTGTAAAAATTGTCCATCTCCGTAAAGAATCTCATCAGAAGGAGTACTATTTGACTTCAGTAATGCTGCTTGGGGATGCTTATTTTGCATACGTTCACAAAAAGCTCCAATTTTTTCCCATTCATAACCACGATAAATAAATTGTCGATTTTGTAAACTTGCAGGAAATCCTCGACCATAAAAACCTACACGGAAGTATTCACTGAAATATCGTTCTTTCTTAATTACATTCTCGTGTAATACAGCTTGTTGTTTCAAAATATTACTGAGACGTTGATAATCATAAGTCGTATATTCAAAATGATGAGCCAATTCCTTACATATCTCAATCCCACATTCCCATGCTTTACCCTTAACAAAATAATCCAATATTTGTATATATAACCGTTCCTTCCTATCAAAAGGTGATTGTTTTGGAAAGTCCATTTCAGGTAATGCCTCAACTTCTGAATTTGGATCCCAATCATATAAATCTGAATGTAACTTAAGAGTCAAAGCTGCTTCTACAAAATTATGACTATGAACTTGCATCTGGACAAGTTGATGTACATATTTGATATAAATTTGTTCTCTATCAATAGATTTTATAAATTTCATCAATTTTAGTGTACACATTATACGATCATCCTGGAATTCCTGACCCTCTGGCAACTCACGAACGCCTAATAATAATTCCAAGAATTCGTTAAGAGAATCTAAAAATTTCATTACTGTTTCGCGCAAAGCTTCTTCAACTGTAGCGTTTTCAAAAAGTCTACGTAGTTGAGCTATAAAGTATGCTCGTGATATTTCATCCCCTTTATTCTCAGACATAAACAATCTATCTAAAGTGTCAATAATATCCGATTCCATTTGTTTGAAATCCTCATCCATTGTATATTGAGTAACAATCATACTAAATAAGACTGTTATAGCAGCAGAACGTAATTCATCATGATGAGATAAACATAATTCTAAAGTTGGTCCTAATAAAGTGTTAATAAAACGAACTTGATATCCACCCAATTTGCCATCTTTGCCATGTTCCCATCCTATAGCATCCCATAAAGTAGACAATAATTTTGCGGCTCTTCCTCGAAGATCTCCAGCTAAACGCCATATTGCGCGACGTTTTTGAGGGGTAAAATTTTCGATTATCAAATGTTTACTTGTTAACAAGGTTAATAGGCAATTAAAATATTCTCTCCACAGTTGTTCGTTGAATGTATCTGGAACTTCTTTATCCGGAATGTAATTTTTTTCCATTAAAGATGAAATGGGCTCAAGAAATTTCAGAAATACTTTATGAGCCATTATATTCATGTTCAACCATGACTCAGGGAAAGCTTCGTTTAATAGTATAGATCGAGAAACCTGAAATAATAAAATCAAAAATTCTGCTGTCGCATCATGTCCTTCTCTATAATAAGTAGACAGAAAATGTTCCTTCATATGTTCCTGAGATAATAAAAACATTATTTGTAATATAACGGCAGCAATTTCTCCTAATCCTGATGAAAATGTACTCTGTAACGGAGAAAGTAAGAATTCCTTTGAATGTCTATACGAACCCGCCATTGATGTCGGGGCAGTTGCACCAGATAATGAGTATGACCAGGAAAATATTGCTGAAGATAATACAGCCCCGTTAGATGCTGTTCGCTCTCGTTGAGGACGTATTTCATCAGCTGTGATATGCAACTCTCGATATGATTCACACAATTTCATCATAAGTGGTAGAATAACCTTTACATTTTCAATTTCATTTTCTTTAATCTCTTCATCAGTTGCTCTTTCAATTGAACATTGTAAGCTCTCTAACATTACAGCAATAATGGTCACGCATAAACGTATACCATCTTGCCATTGCAACCTTGCAGAGTCATTATCACCATTTTGTTTGCTGGTTTTTTCCCATTTACCCATATGATCCGTGACCCATTCAACGACTCCTCGTAAAAGGGTTGCGCGAGATTCTGCGTTTTCAAATAAAGGTCCACGACAAAATTGGAGTATAACTAATAATTTATATGCTAATAATTTACCCTTTGGTAATCTTACAGATTCTGTGAAACGTATTGCAATTTGTACAAGGTCATGGGGAGTAAAGCATTTTCCAAGATCTGTAAAAATAGAAGCGAAATGTTGTAATGCTAATGTTTGTGTACCAATTATGGACTGAGGCGTTGTTATAGACATTAACTTGTCAATACTCTTAAATAAAGAAAACAGCTCTTTTTTGAATTGTTCTTCGACATAATTACCAGACAATCCCATATTGGATTCTTTTGTTCGCTGAAGCTCGCGAGATCGCATTATTATCTTAAAAATATATTGCCAGACTTTTATAGCTGAACGCAAATTTTGAGCAGTATCTGGACTTGTTGGATTAGATACAAGTCGATTCATTGATCGTATTAAATGAGAAGATGCGGCCGCACATGAAAAATGTTTCTCAATATATACATCAAGTACTGGCTTAAAGTTCATAAATCGTCTATCGGACACTATTCCAAGGATTATAACAAGAGCATTGAATATTAAATCATCAAGTTCTCCTTGCTGATTTCTTGTTGATACAAGTATACCAAAAAGTGCATCAAAAATATCTTGAAGAAATTTGACTATTTCTACTTCACTCACAAAAGTGAATTTCTTCAAAACCGGCATTATCTCGTTTACATCTGATATAAGCTGCTTTTCCCAATTTAATAATTTGAGGAGTATCTCATTTTGGGTGTACTTTGTTGAACATAAAAATGTACAAATTACTACAGTATCTTTAGAAGAAGGAACTATTTTATGTGAAGAATGTGAATTTACAGACGAATTTGTTGAAACTGTATCAGAAACTGTAGCGGTAGGAGACCACGGTGCTTTAAGGTAAATAGAAGGATTCGTCCATTGCTTATCATATTTATACAAAACAAGTGAATGTTTTCCATCGCTTATGAATGCTCTATTTTCAGGAAATAAAGGCATATAGGCAAATGCAAAAATTTTATCTTCTTTTTTATCTTTTGTAGAACGATGTCGAAAAGTAAAAAATACATGAGCCTGTTCAAATAATTCTATTGGGATATTTAATTTAATCAATTCACCCCATATAGGGTTATTTGAATGATAAAAAACTAGGGATTCAAATTGTGTAACTTTAGGTTCACCAGCTCCTTGTGATATCACATTTTCCAAAAGTTCGCCCGTATTTAATTTTACTTCAGCTGTCACTTGAATATTTTTAGCTGTTGTAGCACGACCCTGCGTAAAATCTCCCGACATAAGTTTTAGATAAATCTCATTTCTTGTATCACCGGGAAATACAACATCAGCAAATCCAAGACGCGATGTGATTGGAATATCTTGGAGTAATGCAGGATTTTCTTTAATAATGGTTGCAGTCTCACCATAATATGGTCTTAGTGAGACACTAACCATTTCAGCACGTGGAGACTTTTCATATTCTTTAGAATGATTATGAATAATATCTTCATGTAGTGTGGCAAATGTTGACTCCTGAATAGGTACATATATAGGCATCACATGTTCACTGAGAGCTTCTTTTTCTTTCCCTTGAAGAAGATGACTTATTTCGAGGATAGCGCAACCAAACGGCCTCCGGAAAGTTTGCGGTGTCAATCTTCCGTTAGATAACGATAATTGATCAACTTGTTCCATATCTTTTGATGGTTTTGAAAATAAAGAAGTCATTGAACCACCCTCCTTTGTAACTTCTTTATCCTTATCGGCTAATTTCATACTTCCGGTACGTACAATTCTGCATACAAGAAAAATTTGTTCCTGAATGTCATGAGGTGAGAGATCAGTAAAAATTGTCCGAATTTTGCCAATTTTGCTTTCATCTTTTGGAACACCATTATGATTTAATATAATGAAATATTCCTCAGTAATAAATTTTGAATCAGCTTTTGTATATAAAGAAAAATAAAGTTCGGTATATTCACCAGGAGCCGAAATAGAAGCTACCCAAGCTTTTAGATCTAAAAAAACATGGTAAAATTTCGGTGCATGGCTAACATTATCTACTGTAGTTGCTGAACTTGAACTTTGTGAATGAAAGTAATTACTACCGGAAGGTGCTAATGAAGAGGGACTTATAGGACTCATAAGAAGTGATTCAGATTTTGATTTATCTACATTTAAGAGTGACAACTGAGACTGTAATTGGTAAAGTCGAATAGCAGATATATTAGTCTCATCCGCTAAAAAGCCTCTTTCTGGATTTCGTACAATAATATCCAAATCCTGGATTAAATTTCCAGAAACTAGCTTATTAATGAGCTCCTTACGTAATTTGCTCAATTCATCTTGAGATAACGTCTGTGCTAACAGTTGTCGACGTCCTTGTAATAAATTATTTATTTGATCCTTAACTGTCGTGAACATATCATATTTTCGCTCTTCTAGGTATTTTGGTAAAAGACTACTCCATTCTCTCACTGTGCTAGCAATCTCATCTACTAATGGTTCAGTTTTACCGCTAATTGTATCATCGCCGCATTTAAGAGATGGCAAAGGGGGCGGAGGACGATTACTTCTTTCACCTCTCGGAGAAAAAGGAGTGGAATCACTATGATTTGTATCATATACTTGTAATTCCAAGTCTTCTAGATATTCTTTTATGTAGACATGATTCATTGGAAAAATCCCAACATAAACCTGAGGTTCTTCCGTTTGACGTAACTGAGAAACGACATAACCACGGTACCAATCTCCTTGTTCCTCAAAAACGTATACTTCATCACCTACTTCGAGAGTGACTTGATATGTTATAATGTGCGAATTTGAATTTTCTGATGATATCGATGCTGTATCAGATGAAACATTAACATCAACAGCTTCAGGTACAGGTATTTCTTTTGGTTTTTCTGGAGAATTTTCCTGATGATAATCTTTAATATCTTCTTTATCTTCTTGAGGCTTTTCTTTTGTCGAATCTGACGAATTTGTTTGTGCCCCAGGTGTAAAAGGATAAATGGCAAACCCATAACCAAATCTGGGCAAAGGTGTCCAAATGAGAGTTGATGTCATTTTTTTTTAATTTTAAGGTCGCAAGACTAATTTTCAAGCGATCTATAAACAAATAATTTGCACTATTGTGGTGAAAAACGTTTATAGTACGATCTTGTTTGTAGTTTCGTTATGCGAGAGCAATATAAGTTAGGATTTAAATTTTCGAAAAGAATGATAGGAGTAAACAAATTGTAATATAAAGGAAAGACTTATGTTTCGATGTTCCAACCAGATCTATTTTTTTAAAAAAAGAAAGAAATAAATAAATAAATTCGTTAAAATGCGGGTATAAACTCCTTAAAGTGGATCGTATACTCTACTTGCAAAGGTGACTTGCACCGCTTTGATTCTCCTAATGGAAAGGAGATGATGGAAATGTAAGCGTTAAAATTAAGCTATACAACAAAATCAACCATACGGTTCAATATAGAAAATACATAAATATAACACGTTGCCACGTTTTTTGGTTTTTTTTTCAGTAAAATTTTATCATTTTTAGTGATACACGAACATAAACATAAAACGAATATAAATTGGATTTTCCTGCATTGTTATTTTTTTGTTTTTTTTTGTGAACAGAACATCTATTAATTATTTCGGTCAAATTTAAAAAGTAATTTTTTTTTCTTTTTGCTTTTTATTTATAATTACATAGGCTAATAATCTTTTGCAAATAAAAGAACGGATAGTACGAAGAATATATAAGAATGCCCGGTACTGCATCTCCCAAACCCCCAATCAATCAATCGGAATTATCAGAAGACTTACTTCTAGACGAAAATTATGCAAATTTGAATATTAACGAAATACTTAAAGATATGGATAAGACAGAGGGAGCATTGAATGAGCTTGATGGGAGACTTGATAATCTGAATGCAAAAATAGATGCTTTACTGAAGGAGCAAACTCCTAAATCTGAAGATGAAAAAAAGAAGCAAAATTCTCCAGAGGAAAAAAAGAAATAATATTTTTTTTTAATTATGTTACTTTTTTTTTTTCTTTTTTGAAAAATTTAATTTTTGCAAAATTACAATTTTGTTTTAAGCTCTAAACCTATTCAAGCATATTGCCTGTATTTTAATTATAAAGTCAGATCAAAAAACGGTTAATTTGTATATTTGATATTGATATCAGATATATATTTTCCGGCAAAACAACATATCAATTATGATTAGCTAAAAATAAATTTGTTATTAACTGCGTATTAAATCAACTGTTATGGTAGTCAGGTGAAATGATTTTCTGTACTTTAAAATTTTCTAAAGAAATTTAGAACCATGCCAAAAGACGTCAAGGGTAAAGTAAAAACTCAAGCACATACCATTCGACCTGTTGCGTCAAGTACTAGTGCAAATAACTTTTCAATTCAAAATTCGTTTGACCCTTCAGGTCTTGTAGTTTTGAAGCGTTGGAGTGACAACGATTATAATGAGTTAAATCCAATCACTTGGCTCAATACCATACATCAAAAATTGAAGACACCGGCTCCTCCAATATATGCTTACACTCAAGAAGTTTTAGATAAGGGATTTTATTGTACCGTGGAGTTTCTTGATCAAAGATTTAGGTCTCCAGAGATAAGGTTAAAGAAACAAGAAGCAAAAGAAGATGCAGCAAGGGTCGCTTTATTAACCTTAGAGCAACAAATGCCAATCATATTTAAACGAATTAAGGATGCTCTTGTTAAAGCTCACACAGTTCCAAAGAAGGAAGGAAAGTTCTGTAAAGGAGTAAGACAGATTGGAAAATCGGTACAACCTTCAGATATGTTTCCCCGTTCTATTGAATGGTTAAAAAAATTCAAGGAAACACATAATAATGAAAGACCTTGCGTTATGTTACTTGAATTCTGTCAATATCATAAACTTGGGCAACCTGTTTATCATCAAAAACAGGAATGGGATGGAAGGTTCTTAATGGATTGTGAAATAAACTCGAGGAAATTTAGTTCTGAACATTTATTCTGGGTTAAGAAAGATGCAAAAGATCATATATCCCAAATAGCTTTTGATATATTATATAACGAATTTATTGATAAAGAGCAAGCTGATATCAATCGTAGGATCAAGAATCAAAAGATGCAACAAGGATTGTATTTTAAGGAAGAAACTAAAAAGATCTCGGATGTAGCTCAACAAACTCCTCTTACAGGTTTTTCTTCGAATGATCATGTTTATCCATCTTATGACGCGTATAACAATTATTATATAAATGATAATATCCAAGCTGCGAATCTTACATTCAGTCAACCATTAGGATATCAGGATCCAAGCGGCAATACTAATAATAATACAATTAATAATACACTTGGTTGTAATCTTCAACAGGCGGTCGATCCATATGGATGTGCTAGTTCCTCACCTCCTTTTTTCAACAATATTGATAAACCCACAGAGGCTTATGTTCTTCCAACTTCGACTGAGAGTCAAACTGGACTTCCATCAACTAGTGTATCATATATCAATGTAGCAAACCCTTCAACATCAATAAATCAAACAAGTATCAGTAATGGTTTTCATCCGTATGTTGTTCCTGCCTCACATTGTAAAAATGAAATAAAAAAGACCTCTGGTCGATACCGTAAAAATAAACGTTTATGCGCTGCCGCAGCTTTATATAAACCAAAGAGAGCTCCTGAAAAGGTGATATCTGACAAAAACGGAAGACTTTTACGAAAGAAACATGTTACTTTGTTACATGAACTCTGTCAAAAAAGAAATTGGGAAAGGCCTTATTTTGACTACCACAGTATGTATGAAGGATATCGATGTACTGTTACCATTAATGATCGTATTTTTACCGGATGTAAGTTATGTCCCAAGAAAGTTGATGCAAAGGAGGATGTTGCCGAGCTTGCATACAAATTTTATGAGACTAATGAGTAAATGGGAAGGGTACGAGCTTGTTGTTCTAAGTTTGCAAAAAAAGGAGGATATTGATTTTTATGTGACATTGATATGTATAATTATCAGAATTCATTTTTGCAAATAACTAGTATAACTATCTGAACAAAGCTTGTATCCTTCATTTATTAGTATTATTCAATTTTTTTTTTCTTGCCTATACAAGAAAGATTGTATGGGTAAATGTCAGGTCAGTATATGGTGGTATGCAGTTACGATGGGATGGTGGTATCGTTCATTGATGTTTATGGGAACTTGCGTTATAATCTTGTTAATTATGAGAATTACAACTTCCCAATAACAATCAAACAATAACGATATACCCTATATGATTTTTAGTTTTTCGGTTTTTTCGGGTGATGGGGAATATTTGAAATAAAATAATATTTTGAATATGTCATCCGGAAAAATATATTACGAGGGAAACACCTACCCATCTTTCAACTCTCTTGATTTTCCGGTTTATTCGTCTATTATTGGAACTTTTTTTTTTAATAAGAATTGAGGATCAAATGTGAAAAAAAAATAAGTTGATAAAACTGCATACTATAATTATTTATATAAATTTATAAATGGATAAAATTGAGATTTGATGATGAAAATATTTAAGCCGCTACTGTTACTTTAATAATTGTCGCGGTTTAAATTGAACATTTGTCGAAATTAACCTAAATTAGTGATATTTACACGCAATCATTAATTAAGAATTTCTAAAATTTAAAGCTAGTTTTTAAACTCTCTTTCAGGTATTGGAACTAGTCATGCAGTAATAGGCTTAATTAATTTGCCATGGGATATAATGAAGTTCCGGATCATTCACAGAAAGATCTCATCTTATTTTTTTTTTTTTTTTTTTTTTTAATACTAAACAATTGATCTTATATACTTTAAATTAAAATATATTAAATATAATATTATATAAAGTTATTGGATCTTTTAAACTAATAAAAAAATTATCATTATTTCATATGAAAAGATTGCGAGTTGCCTTTTTTTTTTAAAATAATTAATCAATGCAATGTTGCTCTATAGATACTTTTACATTTTTATTCTCAGATTAGAGAATCGTCTATGTGTATTTACCTACCGACAACATAAATTAAATGTTTTTTATGTTTATATCTCTATGTATATAAAAATTTTTAACGATCAGCTTCATAATCCGCAACATTAATTTGTTCAAAAATTTTGAATATGCCATCGTTATCATGAAAATCGTTATGAACAATATTAATAAGATACCAATTTTCTGCTATATCTGTAATCAGTTTAGCAGATATGGAATCCGTATCATAAATTTTGGCCCATTCATTCCATAATTCGAATGCTTCATCCTATAATAAAAATTTTAATAATTAAATTTAATCATATTAACTTATAATAAGATTTTTTTTAAAAAAAAAAATTACCTTCCAAGCCATAAAGCTTACTGCTTCAACAATGGTTGGTTGAATTATTTCTTTTCCAGGAAAAACCCCCCAAGTAACAGCATTGGGGCCATCACTTTGGGTGTTCGTCTTTAAATCTCCCTAAAAGAGAATTTTAAATGTTAAAATTTTGATCCGAGAAATCCATATATAATTTGATAATCACCTGTTTATTTACGGCATAATAGGTTATATTAGAATCACTCTCAATTCTTGCAATGAGAGCATCAAGTTGTGTAGGAGAAATAAAAATTTCCAAATATGCCTAAGCAATAAATAAACAACAATAAATAATGATATTTATGCGATGAATACAATTTAAGAATATTATACCTTTTGATAAACATATCCATTTTTTGGGCCCCAACCAAAAATCTTATGATCGCTACGAACTCCGTTAACAGCAGGTTGTGAATTAATAGTTAAATATCCCAAAGAATTAATATGTGCCAATTGTTCTCTGATAATATCAGACTCTTCAGCAAGAGCTAAATCAGACCATGGTAAAGAATTTACCTCACCACGACAATATTGAACAAATACATCAAAAATATTGCTTAATTTTTGAGGATACCCCCATAATGCTAAAGCTTCTTTTTTCTTTAATTATAAATGCAAAAAAAAAAAAAAAAATATTGAATTTTGATTAAAACTTTTATAAAAAAATAAATTTAATGTAAAATTATTACGTACGCTGTGTTTAAGAGAAACTCCATAACCATCGAGCTCACCAAAAGCTAATTTGAAGAAACTTATATAAATTTACGTTATATAAATAAATAACAAATTAACAAGAAGTTGTCATATAATTAATTACCAGGTGAACGAGAATCACCCCATCTACCATTAGGAAATTCATCCCATGCTTCTGTACGCGCAATATAACTTTTCGTTCGATTTCTCCAGAATATAGGACGAACATTTTCTTTCTTGCGTTTTGCCGAAAGAGACTATATTTGCATAATATATATTTTTATTAAACATAATATCCTTATATATAACCTATAATAAGAGAGATATATATATCAACACTTACTGGACACCAAGGTAAAGGCTTCACATTTTCCACGGGAGGCACGAATTCTAAAGTTTCTAAAATTATTCGAGTTGATCTCTCCAAATTCATGGTATAAAAATGATAGCCTTTAATACCATCAGCAAACATTTTTCTGATCATATCAGTAGCCAATTTAATACCATATTCTTTAACAGCCGCATCATCATCCTTAATCGGTTCCAATTCTTCCAACACAAATTGAGGAACAATTGTTTTTGAAAGAGTTATAATTCTGTTAAAGCCAGAATAATTTTGAATTGGTAAAATCCCGGGAATAATAGGACAAGAAATGCCAATAGCACGACATTTTTTGACCCATTTCAAGAATAAATCAACATCATAGAACACTTGTGTGATAATGAAGTCTGCACCAGCATCAACCTTTTCTTTGAGACGATAAAGATCGTCATCTTTATCTGGATTGTCAACATGACCTTCACAATATCCAGCAACAGCAATACCGAAATAATCACCATATTGCTGACGGATATAACGAACTAAATCGATAGCATGAGAAAACCCATTTTCACATGCTTCCCAGTGTTCTTGACCACGAGGTGGATCACCTCTGAGTGCAAGAATATTTTGACAACCGCATTCTTTTGCATCCTAAATATAAAATTAATTTATAATAATATAAACGTGAGAATGCATATGCAAAGTTAAATAACAAATAAATAGAGGGATTAATCACCTTAAGTGCTTTATCAATTTTTTCTTTGGGCATATTTGTACACGTAAGATGCATAACCGTTTCTAAGCCATATACGGATTGTGCGGTAGCCACGATTTCACTCGTAAGTTGTGAAGAAGTACCACCAGCGTTCCATGTAACATCAATGAATTCAGGCCCAAGACGATACATACGTTCCATACGATCGTAAAGATTTTGGACACCCTAATATTATTATAAATCATATAAATGATATGAGCGACGCGTTTATCAATTTAGTTTATTATGTTTTGAACAAATTATTTCTCGTAGCTTAAAAAATAATTTGTATACTATAATTTATATGAAATAAACATTAGAATATATGAATCTCAATTGAATACGTTTCGCGTTATTGTCAAATAAAGTACTCTCCAACTGATGCAAGCTAGAAAGTAATTTATAATATAACTTGGTGATAAAAAAAAAAATAAATTTATACTAAACCTGCTGAGTTTTTGGAGGAAAATATTCGAAAGACCAATAAGGTCTTCCTTCTTCATGAGCTTTTAGAATTTTGTTAATGACTTTCATTTTTAAATTATTTGTTTATGCGTTTAAATTTGGGAAATTTTATATAAAAACTCTAACAGAGTCACTTTACAAATAAATAAATGAGCATGAAAAAAAAAATGGATAAAGTTGAATGTAGGCTGATCTAAATTCTAAAACGTGTAAAAAAAAAAAAAAATATTAGATTACGTGCAGAATTTATTATGATTTGTCTAATTTGCCACGCATGCATTTAATGCAAGTACCCCAAAAATATTATTAATTCAACATCAATTATATCATGTGACTTTTCTATATAAATATAAAATAAATAAATAATAAATAAACGGTAAACAGTTAATAAAAAAAGGCTTGTGAGGCTTTATACAATTAATTTAACTTTCTATACAGACAATTGATTGAATTTCTCAACCTAACAATAATGGAAAAAACATTTCTGTACGCAACTGTATGGTCACAATAACCTTATTTAGTTAACCAACATCTTGGGTGATTGTTATTCGTTAAAGTTACACCTGAAATCTAATTAGTTTTGATAACAGATAACAGATCTTTCAAAATCTTTTATTTTATTTTAAGGGTCTTTTATTTTTTTATTTTTATTGATTTTAGAGTCCATTATATTATTATATTATTGCAATAATAATTATTAATAATGAGGTTTTCTTCCTCAAATAGGTCAAGTTTTTTTTTAATTATTATTAACGGGTTAAGTGTAAATGGATAATTTAACTTATCAAATAAACGCGTTTTTAAATAATTATTTTTTTATGAGTAAATTCGATATAAAATATATTATACTATTAATGTTGCTGGCGAAACGTTTCGCCTTTTAAGGTCAAATCCGAAAACTTGGTCCATACTTCCGAAACTTGCCCAAACCTAATATTATAAAATTTATATTGCATAAATTATTTCATCAATTTATATAGCTTCTATTTTCTGGTTCAACAACATTCTGAATACATAATCTTCTTTCATACTATTATCACTATCCTCAATAATATTATTCAAACTTTTATTTAATAAACACCTCCACATCTAAATTCAATACATTACTCTTTTACCTTGTATAGCATAAATGAGCATTAAAAAACTGTGTACTGCGCGTCATTATATATTAAACAACTCGGTCAATCAATTCCTTTTTAGTTACTGAGGAAATTTATGGAAGTTTCAGAGGTTACGGAGGTTTCGGATTTCATAGTTGAAACTAGTTTCGCCTGCAACATTAATAATTATTATATCATAATGCTGACAGAAAATTTGTCAGACTTAATCCGTCTGAAGAATCATTAAAATCATTTTGTCTACTGGTGCTTTTCCTTTTTTCCTCGGCCAGTAACTGCTGAAGTTGCATTTTCTTTTGTTTCTTCTTTGTTTTACAGTGCGATGACTTATTTTGAACCGATAATGATGAATTCGATGACGATATCTTATACGAGGTAGAATCTTGGGAAACAGATGTGGTGAAATTAAAATTATATTCTTTTTGTTGTTTAACATTTGAAATCTCTTTAATATCTTTCATAATACTTCCAACGAATCTTGTTTCACGATTACAAGAATTGCAAACATAAGAAACATGATTCTTATGTTGAAGTTTAGAATGTGTTTGTTTTTTTAGATTATTATCATGATTAAAAGGATAAATGCAAATTATTTGTCTTTTCCCTCTTTTGTCTTGAGATTTTTTCTCCTGCTTAATCTGTTTGAACACTACAATAAAAACATTTGGTTAAAGTTAATTTGATTAAAAATACCCTCAAAAAAAAACCAGTATGGTTTACCTTTCGCCTGTCCTTCTTTATTTGTTGAGTTCTTTTTTTTATTTCCCCTTTTTCTTTTTTTCTTTTTTTCAATTCTAACTTGACTATTTAAACCTGGGAGAAAAATGCTACCACAATAACTACAATATTTTCGCTTAACAGCTTCGGCAAGGTTCAATTCCTTTTCAGCTGAAAATTGATTAAATTGTTGCATATAAAAAGCAGAGAGACTAGGAATAGTTGGTAGAAATGTATGGGATGCATTCCAAAGAAATTGAAGACGAGTTGATGTATCCTGTGTTGCCATTTTTTTTTTAAAAAAAATTTTTTCACATATAAATATGCCAGATTTATCTTGTGTAACAAATATCAATCAGTCATCAGTCATCGGATCCTCGGAATCATAATTTCTTCCGCGAACTTTTTAGCAACATATATTTTAAGTACAGTATTATTTATAAACAAATTATAATATAAAAAAGAAATTACAAATGATTTCGTTAAAATCAAAATTGTTTCTTTTCTCTTTATCTATTATTTTATTATATTTACAACCCGTTTTTTCTTCAGCAGGAGATCGAAGTGAAGAATTTCAGACGTGTATTAATACTTGTTTCTCAAAAGAATGTTCACAAAATCCTATTTTACCTTTACACTTACGATTCTTTTCTTGGACATGTGAAGATAATTGTAAACATAATTGTATACAAAAGATAACTAATGAAGCCATTCTTCACAACAAAGAAATATTTCAATATTATGGAAAATGGCCTTTTTATCGTTTATTGGGAATACAAGAACCTGCTAGTGTAATGTTTAGCATATTAAATGGATATGTACATTATCGTTATTTACCACTTTTACAACGTAATATTCCTGATTCTTATTATATGAAAAAATTTTATATTTATTATGCTTATGTTGGTATAAATAGTTGGGTATGGTCGGTTATTTATCATACAAGAGATTTTCCTTTAACAGAAAAGTTGGATTATTATTCAGCAGGATTTTCAATTTTATATTCTTTATTTTATGGAGTTTTACGCATATTTCAAATACGTAATATTCAACAAACTAGTATATGGGCTATTATATGTCTATCAGCGTATATAGCACATATATCATATTTACATTTTATAAAATTTGATTATGGTTATAATATTTTAGCAAATGTTTTTGTTGGAATATTAAATAATTTATTATGGATTGGTTGGTCATTATCACATTGGTATAAAAGACCTGATGATGCTTGGAAACCCATTGTAGGTGTGATTTTAATTTTAAGTGCAATGTCTCTTGAAATTTTTGATTTTCCTCCTTGGTGGGGAATTTTAGATGCTCATGCATTATGGCATGCTAGCACTATCTATTTAATTGCTTATTGGTATAATTTCTTACTGGAAGATGCAAGAATTGAGAGTTTTCGTGAAAGTAAAGGGAAAAAAATTGATAAATAAATTAATTAGCTAGCAAAAAAAAAAAAGATAAAATGAACACTTTTTATTTTTGTTTTTTTTTTTTAGAAGAGAATTTTTTTTACACTTATACACTTGTACTGATTTGAAGATAACTTTTTTTCTTAAAAATAACAATAATCTATAATTTATTTCCCTTGTGAGGGAGAAATTATTTTTCTTTGTAATTTTTAAAAATTGTAATATAATTTAAACCGGTTATATCGAACTTATTAAATAACTATTAATTATTTTATTATATTGAAAAAATAAAATTAATTATAAAAATTAAGTAGAAGATCTAAAAAGAAAAGACGATGAAATTTTTATTAGAATATATAAATGAAAAGAAAGAAAATTAAACAAAAAAAAAAAAATAATAAACAAATATAAGTGAATATTACTTTGCCCATTCTACTCGTAAAATCAAGTTATCATAACCGTAGCCGTTAATAGCCTGTAATGCTTTAGCAGCATCATCACGAAGTACAAAACTGACAAATGCAAACCCTTTACAAACATTCGTTTCTCGATCACGAGCGAGATAAACACGGGAAATACTACCAAAGCGACGGAAAAGATCATGTATATCACCTTCAGTAGTGTCCCCAGATAAGTTTGTGACACGAATTGTAGCATCGTCTAAAAAAAAAAGGAATGACTCAAAGTAAGCAAAAGAAATAAATAAAATGTTGTTTAAGAAACCTTACCTCGTCGTTCTTTATATGAGTCACCAGTTGTCGCCTTAGCTCCAGCACGCATACTGGGAGGAATATACTTTCCTCCTGTGGTATTGTCGGCTGCTGTTGGTTCATTAACTGGAACTAATAAACATATAATTAGATTGATCCTGAAAGAAGTCAAGTTCAAACTATCAAAACTTACCAACTTCCTTACTGGCCTCTAAGTCTTTGTTTAGTTCATCCAAAGGTTGAAGGGTATCCTTATAAGGACATTTAGTTGTAAAATGATCACCTTTACAAATACGACAAAGAATTTTCTTCCCTATTAATGCTGCTTTTTTCTTATTTAAATCACTTTCTTCGACTGATTCAGTGTGCTGTATAAGTATCATTGATAAATAATTTGTAAGTATTTAGAAACAAAAATAATTAAGATATTATAATACATACTTTGCCAGTAGTTGATAATTTTAGAAAGATTTGTTCCCCAATGCTTGTTGTACTTAGATCGGGACCGACTTTCTTTCCTCGTTCATCACCAAATTTAGCCCATTTCTAAATGAAGTTTGACAGATCATACGTATCAAATATAAATATTTACTTTTTACAAGGTTTAAAATAATATACCTTTCTCTCAGCAGCAACCTTATTAACACGTTCTGTAATCAAGGTTTTCTTGATCTTCCTAGTAACCTGATAATATAAAAAATAATTATCAGAAACGTTCATGGCAACAAATTTTATTTTTTTTAGAAAAATAACATACTTTTACTTTCTTTCCGTCATCGTTTGTTTTGATTTCCATTATTGTTTTGACCCCATTTTCATCAGTATAAGTTTCAACCGGAACAGAATCTATAAAATTGAATATAAATATGGAGTTCTGTATAATATTTTTGATTACTAATAACTTACCAAATTCTTCACCAACTTCGTCAGCCCAGCTTGATTTTGTTGCGTTCCTATTTTTATTATAAATGAAAAAAAAAAAATTTGTTAAACGCAGAAATTAAAACAATAATATACAGATCGGTCTCTTACATTGTAATTCAACAAGTATGACCTTCAGACTTCTCAGATCTGAGGTATTTAAAAAAAAAATTTTATCATCACGTGAAATTTAATGTACCAATTGACATTACGAGGATCCTTAACGTGTACCCCGGGTGTAGATCTTTATCCTAGACCCCGGGGGTGTAGACTCTTATCCTGTACCCCCTCTAAATTTGATTGGTTTGTGGTTGTGTACCAAATATCAAGTATCGCGAAAAGACAAAGTATCGCAAAAAAACTTAGACACAAACTTTTTTAAAAATATTAAAAGAAAAAAGAATTTCTTATTTTTGTGCACTTTAAAAATTAAAGAAAAATTGTACATTTCAAATAAATATTAGAAAATATTTTTGTATACTTAAAAATATTAGAAATAAAGATTTTAAATCATAATGAAATTATTTTATTTTATTTAATTTTAATTGTAAANTNCAGTTTATTATTATTTTATTATTGATACTACATCTTCATTAAATGATGTTAACAGTTAAAGCCAATCTCAGAATCAATAATTATTAACATTTATCAAAGAAATACATTCTATTCTAGTATTGTTACAAAAAAAATTCATAATTTCACAACTACTCAAGCCAGACACACGAAAATTAATATGTAAGTGTTTTAATACTCGCTAAACAACTTTACTTAAGCTTCCTTTGCATGTTTTCTTTGATCCAAGTGTTCAAATTATGCCCTAAAAGTAAAAAAATACAACGCGTTTTAATAATATTACAAAAAAATTCATAACTTCACAACCACTCAAGTTAGACACATGAAAATTAATATGTACGTGTTTCAATACCCGCTAAACAACTTTACTTAAGCTTCCTTCNCATTTTTCTTTGATCAAAGTGTTCAAATTACGTCTTGAAAGTAAAAAATAAAACGCGTCTTGATATTATTAGAAAAAAATTTATAACTCCAATAACTCCACAGTTAGCTTCATGAAAATCAATATACAAGTATCTCCATACCTGTTAAATACCTTTCTTAGATATTCCTGCCTATTTAGATTGACCTAAAGTGTTTAAATTGTCTTATGAAANCTCTATAAAGTATGAAAAAACGCGTTTTTTACTTATGAAAATATTTATAAATTCATGATAATATTTTATGTCAAAGTTCTGAAAGATATTAGCTTTATTAATTAATTAAAAAAAAATGGTTAAAACATATTGTTAAAAATAAAGGAAAGAAAGAAATAAAAAATTTATCATAAACGATTAACAAACAAATAATTAATGTGACTGATGACAATGATGAACCAATCAAAATTCGGGGGGTCTAGGATAAGATCCTAGACCCCGGGGTCTACGTTAAGATTTCCCTTGACATTACACTTAGATTTTTCCTTGCGTAACCAGAAAATTTGTCACGAAAAATCACGTGATATTTTTAATCACATCTAAGTTTCTAAAATCTATTCGTCATTCATTAACGCCTCCAGGCTGTTTTGTGACATTTTTTCGGGTTACGCCGGGGTAGCCTTCAAAATATCACAATCTTAATATCACAATCAGTTGAAATTGAGAGCCTTTATTCCCTCCTCTAACTTGTTTATTGCTAACAATACTCCCCGAATAAAGAGAAGACCTTCTTTCGTAATTTGCCTGTATTTGGGCTCCGATGCGTGATCAAATGTCCGATAAACGAAGACAAGTCACTTTGAAAGCCAAGCAAAATACTGCACAAAAGAAGAGACGACGACGTACTGACCCTGGTGTAAAAGTTTCAACTAACATGCCAAGTACACCTAGATCTGGCATTACTTCACCAATGTCCCCGATACTGTCCCCAACTACTCATAATTCAAATAAAATGTACGTATCAACTATCATTTTTTTATTTACTTAAAAAAAGATGCAGAGCATGAAAGGTTGGTCTAAAAATCAGTAGCATTCGAACAGTTAACTTAATTTCTACTAAAAAATATCCTAGCTATTCTCAATCGCTCACTTCTCATCAACGACAAACAACCAATGAAGATTATTTGGCTTCTTCCGCGAGTAATTCTGTAAGCGAAGAGGAACCTGAAAAAATTATGACCGAAGATGAGGAAGACTTTGAGGATTACTGTAAAGGAGGTTATCATCCTGTTAAAATTGGCGATATATTCAATGAAGGAAGATATACGGTCATTCGAAAGTTAGGTTGGGGTCATTTTTCCACTGTTTGGCTTGCAAAAGATAATCGGTAAGATTAACTAAATCATTTATAATTGAATTGAAATAAATCCGAATTAATCAATTTATTTATTTTTGAAAATTGTTAATGATAAAAGCCAAAATCGACATGTCGCTCTTAAAGTCGTCAAATCCGCTCCGCATTATACTGAAACAGCTTTAGATGAAATAAAATTATTACAAAAGATTGTTAAAGCAAATCCAGATGCTCCTGGTCGACGTTATGTAGTCGAACTTTTAGATCATTTTCAGCATAAAGGACCCCACGGAACTCATGTATGTATGGTATTTGAAGTATTAGGCGAAAACTTATTGAGCTTAATAAAAAGATACCATCATCGTGGAATTCCACCACATTTGGTTAAACAAATTACAAGGCAAGTGCTTATGGGCCTAGATTATATGCATAGGGAATGCGGAATCATTCATACTGATTTAAAACCGGAGAATGTGTTGGTATGCGTTGATGATGTGGAGAAGGTTGTAAAGGATGAACTTTTATGTGGTGGAAAACCACCAGCTACGGCAGCTAAAAAAGGGCAACAATTACGTATTACTGGAAGTCAACCTCTTTCATCACCGTCGTCTAAATCACCATCTGTACAAAATTCGTCAATAGAATTGCCACAACCTCAACAGCAAACACAAGGTATGTCTAAAAATCAAAAAAAAAAATTAAAACAAAAACTGAAGAAAAAAGCTGCGAAAGAAAATGGGGAACATATGACAAATGGAATTAGGGAGGATATAGATAATGAGAGTTCAGAAGTAGTAAAAAAGAATGAAGAAGAAAGGAAAGATGTTGATATGACCGAAAATATTTGTAGCTTAGGTGATGTAACGACGTAAGTTGAAAGAATTAAATGTTAAAATATTCTTTATTTAAATAATTATCTGATCAAGTCTTCTTTTTTTAAAAATAGTGAAACTTTGGAACGCGACCTTAACGATATTTCTCTTGTTGATTCATCCACTTCAAATTCATCATCTATAGTAAATACTTCTAGTTCTCAAACGAGTCTAACACGAAAGACATCAACTTCGACAAAATGGACTACCCCAGATACGATTACTGTCAAAATTGCTGATCTAGGCAATGCATGCTGGGTGGATCATCATTTCACAAATGATATCCAAACAAGACAATACAGAAGCCCAGAAGTCATTCTCGGTAGTCGATGGGGGACTAGTGCAGACATTTGGAGTATGGCATGTATGGTATGTATAATGATAGTGATATGAATTTTATTATTTAAAAAATTAAAAAAAATATATATATATATATTATTTATTGAAATTAGATTTTTGAGCTTTACACGGGTGATTACTTGTTTGATCCGCAGACAGGGAAAAGTTATTCTAAAGATGATGGTAAGAATTCACTTAATTAATTAATCTATACTTACCGCAAAGGTTATTTATTTACCTTTAATATCTTTATTTATAGATCATATAGCTCAAATTACGGAGCTTTTGGGTAATTTTCCAAAAAATTTGGCCTTGAGTGGGAAATATTCGAATGAGATATTTAATCGTAAAGGTATTAAATGATGTATTATTTTCTTGTAATTTTTTTTTTTAGTATTAAATGATATTTAACTTAATATTATACAATTCAAAGGTGAACTAAAGCGTATCACTAAGCTTCGGACTTGGATACTTTCCGATGTTTTATATGACAAATATGGACTCTCACGTACTGATGCAGACTTTATGAGCTCATTTCTACTACCAATGTTGGATTTAAATCCGGATAAAAGGGCATCGGCAAGACAATCATTGAATCATCCATGGTTGCAAATTGATAGTCATTTACCTGAAGGAGCAACAGCGATGAAATCTGAAACTAATGGAACCAGTAAAACCATAAACAAGAATGATTTAAAGGAAACGGGTGGGGATAGAATTGTTAAGCAAGAAAATAGAAAATCCGAAAAGAATGAGGTTCTTGAGCGTCGACATAGTGGTTATTACAAGTCATCAACAAAGGCCAACGACGTTAAAGTTGATCCTAATTGGAAGTATTAATTGAATTAGTCCCATTATCGTGAGTGATTTTCTACATATTTTGCAAAAGCAGGTTCGTGTTTGTTATAAATATTTTTTTCAGAAATTCAAAAATCATGTATATTCTTAATTTTTTTTTAAAAAAAACGCAAATTTGCGAGCTAATCAATTTGGAGAATGAGAACCCGGTCAGAAAAGAAGATCGCATTTTATATTGGCATGATTGCAAAAAAAAAAAAAAAAAAAAAAATAATTCTTTTTATCCTGAATGTACAATATAGTGTCATTTGGTCAATGGCAAATAGAATAATGAACTAAAAAACAAAAATATCAAAGGTTTGAAATATAGGAGGATATTGCAGATAGTAGATTGTATTATAGGAAAATTGTCGCGTCTTTTTAATTATTATTTTTTTTTTCTTCTTTTTTTGCAATGATATTTATTATAATAACAATGCAAATTCATAGTGTAAAAAAAAAAATCATTATTTAGGCGCTGGTTTATTATTATTATTTATTTTTTATTGCTTTAAAAAGTTTTATTTTGGGTTTTGAGAAAAAAACATTATATAATTGAAGATACATTACGATATAAAAAAATCATTATAATATATATTATATTTTCAACAACATATAAAGTATAAACGGATATGCGCATCAATTTCCTATGGGGAAACGTGTTTATAATGCACAGAAATTTATACGCGCGGGCAGAATTATAGTAAGTAGTTTATGCATTCAAATGCAGATCTATATAGTATGCTGATTACAAATTTGGCGTAAATAAGAAAACCTTGTCAAATGATGTTCTTTGGCAATTTCCTAAATTAAATATGATTTCATCATTATGTAGTAATTTAAATATTAATTTCCTTAGGAATGTTCGAGAGCACTTCCTTTATTTGAAGATCACAACAAAATAAAAAAAACTGTATATATATATATAAGGAATTCTTACAATAATTAACTCACATATATATACCACCAGCAAACCTGTAAAAAAAAGAATGTTTGAAACAACCTTATCCTCACTTTTACCTATAAATAATAATAACAATAATAACTTTTTAAAAGAATTAAATATGAACAAAGAAACTGAGTTTCCAGAAGGATGGTTTTATATAAAATCTAAAACAAATAATTATGTACTTGAACCACATTGTCTTTCCGTAAATTCCGGTACAAGAATTGTAGCGAGTAAACAAAGATTTGGTTTCGATGCGGATAGTCAGGTAAATTAATAAAATTTTTTTTTTTATAAACATGTTATTAAAAATTAAAAGATTCTAAAGATAAATTTTTTATTTGTTAGCTTTGGAGATATGATGATGGATATATCGTTAATAAAGCTTCTGGAAAAGTATTGGATATTCAGGGAGGTCATATTCGAACATTTCACAGAACATATTTATGTCAATTAGATCGTAAACCGTCAAGTGAAACATCTAATCAACAATGGACACTATTACCGGGTGGATTTATTTCTTCCAAAACTCACAAAAATCACGTACTACATTTACACGGCCATTTTTATAGATCGAAGAATGAAATTTTAATAAATCGAATTAAAGATGATGATAGTCATAAACAAACTTGGTATTTTGAACCTGAACCAAGTCAACCAAAAATACTTTCTCCTCCAATTCCAAAAGAATATTCTGATTACTTTATTAACGGAAAGAATCATTATTGAGGAAATTAAGAATGATGTTCTAAAAAAAAAACATTTTTGCTAAGAATTTTAATTAGATATTTTAGATATTATATATTATTTTAATTTATTTATTTTATGTACAAAAGTTAATTATATCAACTGCATTAATTATATCATTATATTTCATAGTTAATAATTACTTATATATATAAAATATATTTTATTATTATTTCAATGTGCTTAAAAACAATCAATAAAAAAAAGAGGATTCTAAGACATTAATTAATATTTATTTTTACTTTGATAAAAGTTTTTTTTTCAAATTTAATGAGCACGACGAGACTCTGCGATAATGTTGCTAAGCTCTTCAACCTTTCTCTTAGCTCTAACAAAAGTACCAAGCTAAATCACATAAAATAATAAATTATTAATTAACAGGTTTTTTTTAAAAAAAAAGAAACTAACATCCAAATAAATTTATTTCTTACTCTTTTCTTTGCCAATTTTCTTGCACGCTTATCTTTGGAATTCTTTAACAATTCCATTACACGTTTCTCATAAGGAGCATATCCAGCAACTTCACGGATGATTTCACGAACAAATTTGACTCTGTGAGAAAGAACCTATCGAAAAAATATAATTAAATCAAAGATTTGATTACTATTTTCCTAGTCATTTACTCAAACACTAACTTCCTTTTACCATCTAAAAGAACCGATACAAATTGCAAATCTAATAACTTACCCCCTTTCTTCGGGACGGCTTTGGTCTTGGTGCACGAGCGGTTACTCTGTGACCTTTATTTAAACCAGTAACAATACCAGACTTTTGTGGTTTAGATTGTTTATCTTCCTCCATTTTTTTTTTCTTTACTCAATAAAAAGAATTGATGGCGAAAAAAAAAATTTTTTTTTTTTTTTTTTCAAAATTTGATATGGAGACGTCATCTTTAATTAACAAATCAATGATCAGACAATTTAGTCAACCGATTTTTCAGTCGATGGCGTTCTGTTTATTTATCCGATTTAACTATATCTGATATATATATGTTATTTAAAATTTCGTTTTTTTTTCTTTTGATCATACGTTATTTTTGGTCTTTTAATTTAGTTCAATTAGAAAGATTTAAAAAAGAGAATTTTGTATAAATCCAATTAACTTTACCTTTAAAATAGAATTATTTCATATAAATAGTACACTTTATAGACAACATTTACGAAATGATATAAGAAATCTTTTAAAATTTAATTTAAAATTTTCATAATTCTAGTAAAATAAAATTTAAGTTTGGCTTAAAAATCTAAAATTATAGAATATATTATTCACGTGATTAATATTTTGGCCAATCATAAAGTAATATTATATTGATCACATGATTTTTATCAATTTGATTTATTGTGTTCCCAACTATACAAGGATTTGAACAGATCGGGTTTTGATCGTCTGGTAATGTGAAACACAGAATATCATTTTTTTTTTGAACGATATTATATTTACGATATTGAAAGTCAAGTATTTTTTTATTTTTTGGAATTTATATACTTTTAAACCTATTTTACATGAGTATATAGTATTTAGTTATGGTATGATATTATATGAAAGGTAAGGTATTAGGGTGTCATACTGACTAATTAAATCAAAAGTATATCAGAGATTTAATTAATTTTATATAGATCAAATTTTTTGTTACATAAAGCTTAAAATCGATTGACTCTTCTTTTTTAATTCATTTTACTATTAAAAAGTTCAAATATTCTAAAAGATTCACACAAACATTGTANTTATTTAACTTTTTTCTTTAAGTTGNAAACTATTCCTAAGAACNATCGCAAAGTAATTANGCTCATTTTTTTCAAAAATTTTAAAAATTGGTTGATATCTTCTTCTTAAAAGGAAAATTTTACAATAAATATTTAGTTTTCAAAACCAAATCCTTAAAATTTTATACTAAAAGTGAAATATCTGAGTGTAACTTTTTTCTTATAGTATTTATAGACTTGCTATAGAAAGTTAAAGGTAAATCCATATTTCAATAATGTATGCAGTGAAACATTTTGAAGATATTAATTAGCATGTATAATAGATACAGTAAAATGCTGAAGATCTCCAAAAGAAAAATTCAATCATGTAAAGCATACCAACTTGCTAAAAGCAACCTAGAGAGAAAAAAGTATTCTTGAGATTAACCAAACATTCTCACAGATGAATGATGATGAATTGCTATTCATCTATCAAAATATCATTCAACCAACTAATGATAAAAAGATCAGACCTACATGATATCAAAACTAATTGAAATGATTAAAAAATTACCAGATGATATCTTGGTCATCTCCATCATCACTTNGAGAATTATGCTATGCTAAATTTATCGAAGCAGATATTAATTCTGGAGGAATTAATGATTTTGGATTATCANAAGCACTCAAAGATCTTGATTTTAAAGTGGAATTCTTACAATTTATTAATGAAACAAGTAAGGCCCTTTATGATTTTCCCAAGGTACTTGAATTTGTCAAATATCACATTTGGTACATTGTTATTCACCAACGATGTAACCAAAGATATAGGATAAATTACATAAAGATTAGTAGTTAATTATAATATTTATAATATAAGAATTGACGTTTATATTTTAAATAATTTATAGTTTAGTTTAGTAACACGTGATTAGCACGTGACTAGTGTGACAAAGTAAAGTATGACGTAGTAATGTGGCAAAGCAAATGATCGGCATGATTAATTATGAGTCATTGCAGATCACTTAATGGAGGAGTACAATTACGTCATAAAGGGATAATAATTAGTAATCATTAGTAAGAAGGAAAAATGAAAAGTTAGAGAATATAAGAAATTTAAGAAAGAAAAAAAGAAAAATAAATAAGAGAAAAAAAGAAAGATTGAAGGAAATATATAGAAATGAAGAAAGAATGTAGGAAATTAAAGAATTGTGGATAATTTATAGTATTACAAGTAGATTAGTGAAACATAATTAGCGAAACATCAAAAATGTATAAATATTGGCTGAGAATTCTTTAATTAAAAGTTTTTTCAACTTTCGAGCTTTGAACTCATAATTAAAAATAATAAATAAAACAAATATTTAAAATACATAATCCTTAATTATTTCCTTAGTGAAAAAGACCTGAACATAATAGTTCTATTAGTTCTGAAGTAGCATAAATATTTTACCCTAATTTTTCTTTATTCTAATATTTTAAGTCCAGAAATAAAGTATGAGAAATTATCCAATTTTAATTGTTCAATATAAATCAAGGGAAACTATCATATTTTAAAAGTTGAATTTAAAGATATAAAAGAAAGAAAGGTATGTTAAATTTAAACCAAGCATAATGTTGAACTAATACTTAATTTTAGTCTACTGATAGGTGACAGACGTTGGTGATAACGACAAGTAGAAGGTTTTTTTAACAAATGGGATCTCAAGACGAACCAAAATATGACAAACAGTCTTCAACAATCAAAACTTCGATTGTTTACTACTCCCCTTGCTAAAATTAAATATTCTTCTTTAAATTTTGCAGAATTTAAGGCTAAAAAATGTCAACAAGCTTTAAATGAAAAAACTTCTCTTTACAACAAAAATTTTAATGAAAAAGTTATTAATAAAGATAAAGACTTTGAACAAAAAGCAAATATTCTGTTTGGGAAATTATTTAACAGAAAATAATTATAATTATATGTATTATATGTAATTATGTAAATATTATTTATATGTAATGTAAAACGTACAATTATCATGTGATTTACTGTGGGTTTAAAATCCTGATTTTTGTGTAATGATAAAATTTCCAATATGTAAATTTTTATAGTTAGCTGATATACTTTTGATTTAATTAATCAGTGTGACACCCTAGTAAGGTATGATTAATTATATATAGGTATGATTAGGGTTGGTAAAGTAATCATTACTTATAAATTTAGTTAATTAACTGGTTAATTAATGGTTAATTAACAGTTAATTAACCTATAAGTAACGTATATATATTAACTATATATAATTTAAAATACAGTACATAAATAATATATTATAATTTATTGAAAATTTAAAATAAACTTTATTTTATTTATTCTTTATTTAAATTAATTACATTTGATTNAAATCCAATTATACTATCATTATCAGAATTATNATCTTCATTATNAATATTAATGATTATTAAATTATAAACTATAATTTATAAATTATAATTATCAATTTATAGAATTTAATAAATTAAATCACATGACTTATTCTTACATTTTTATTGGTTAATTAAAAGTAACGGTTAATTAACCATTTTAGACTAATTATAAGTAACATAATTTAACCATGGTTAATTAACCGTAGTTAATTAATGCCCATCCCTAGGTACGATCAATTGTGTATAGGTATGATTCAAATCATACTGATATAGCTAATAATTGATGACGATCATTTATTTTTTAATCATTTTCAATTCATACCTGCAAATCACAATAATTTATTATTTTCTTGATTAATTTTTTCCTCATTATTTTCACTATTATATAACATATAATTATGTCTACATTATCCGAATATATTGATTTAGANGAATTNGATGAACCATTAGAATATAATCCTTTTGTAAGTANAAAATTAAAAATATGTAATCAATTTATTTGCTAAAATAAATTTAGAAATTATAAAGAAATTATTTAATCTAATAATATATTTAATATTTTATAGTCTTAA
>QKYT01000125.1:0-51130 GCA_003550305.1 Glomus cerebriforme | reverse complement strand
AAAAAATATTCGTACCTGCAAAAATTTGATCATACTGTACCTAAATAACAAAACCATACCTTAACTATTTAAGAGATACCTATTTTTCTATTTTACATCTACTATCATAATTTCTTTCCTCCTCTTCATAATGATCATTATCAATTGTTTGCATCGTTCGCGGTTATATAGAGTTTAGTTTTTTACACAAATCACATGTTTACATATAAATGTATTATCATAATTGATCGCTCACGTGCTACGTTATTTATAATGCAGGTTCGTCGACTTGAATCGCCGCCGTAATTTTGAGGAGATCCCCGAAAATTTCCGTCTGGTATGATAATCATACCGAGAATCGACAATTTCTGTAAACTGTTTTTTCCTAATTAATCAATATATACTAAATATAAATAAATATTTAATAATTAATTTTTGTTAAATCTTTAACAGTTAAATATATACAGTATATATTATTATTTGGAGTAATTAATTTAACTGAAAAAACGAATCTTATAATCTTTATAGGAGATCACATGGCTAATCAATCAAAAAAGGTATTAGGAATAATCATTTTATTTGCTAAAGGTGTTAAAGAAAATATCATTGAGTCAAGTATATTAATTAATTAAAGAATACAAGTCCAACTTAAAAAAGAAAAAAAAATGTATATATCGATCAAATCAAGAATTCCAAGATCGATATACTTTGCATCGACTTCGTAGAATGAATATCACTCTCTATCGATTGGAGGTTAATCGAGTTAATTGAGCTAATTGAGCGCCAATGTTATACCAAATTTGATAAAGTGAAAAATTAAGTTTTAAAATAGTGTACTGTAAAAAAAAAAAAAAAATGGATAGTTTTTTTCTATAAAAATGACACAAAACCACATTGTATTATTCAAAATTTTCATTGGCAAAAATGGATGGTCCTGCGAAGATACATTCACATTCGGCGTTGACAATAACGACTAACTTTGACGACGATATTATTTCCGAAGAACATTACGATAACGAATTAACTTTAACGGGCGATGAGCTTTTTAGGGCTGTTCAAAAAGTTACTTCAGAGAACAAGGACTATGCAAAAGAATTCAATAAAGAATATAATAAACTAGAAAAGCCAACGAACCCACAGAAACCAAAAAGACTTTTACCTCGGCCTACATGTTCTAATATAAAGAAAGGGTATGATTACGTTATGAAAAAAGCAACATGGCCAATGGCAAAGAGAGTAATAAAAGCGGCCGTTGCTTATTGGTTTGCGTATGTGATTGACCTTATTGTACCTGTTATGAAGGCAATAGGTTCTGGCACTTTCTTATCTATTGTCATGGTCTGTTACTTTCAACCTTCGAGAACTTTTGGTTCGTTATGTGAGGTGAGAATTGAAAAAAAAAATTCTTACATTTTTCCAAATAAAAAATAAATAAATAAATAAATAAAAAAATAATTGACTAAAAGTTAAAATTAATTATCAATAAATAATAGAGTGCCGCTTGGGGAATTGTGGCGGCATTTATGGCAACAGCATGGTCTTTACTTGGCATTACGATCTCTAGTACCTTACGTGAACCGGATCAAATGTTTGATATTCGGGCTACAATTATACATGTTTTTTTCTTGGCAATCGGAACATTTACTTTATCATATGATAAAATTAAATGGCCACCAATGCGTTATGGTGCCATCAATGCGTGCATTATCATGACCTTTTCTTTGACACAAGCTTACGTGCATCCTGATGAAAAATATCATATTATAGTAAGTTATCATTGTTAGATCACATTATCACATCTAGATATTTATAATTGAATATTCTTTTTTTTTTTAGAAATCATTGTTGATTCCAATGTTGATCGGTCCTGCATGTTCTCTTTTAGTTAATATTTTATTATGGCCAGAACATGCTACCACAAATTATATTCCATATTTACACGAAACATTACAAAGTTTTATTGATTTACTTGATCAAGAAACTCATTTTTTCCTTCGAGACACATACAATAGAAATACTATTGCAAAACTTCATAGGACAGTACAAGATAATCTCGCAAATCTTGACATGGCTAAACGAGAAGCTCAACATGAAGTCTCTTTTTCAAAAATTGGTCCCGAAGATATATTGGAAATAACTAGACTTGTTAAATCTATGCATATGACGTTAGGAGGTTTAGCTCTAAGTGGTGTAATCGAAGAAGAATTAATGAAGGATGGGGAAGAAGGTACAGTAGAAATTAGGATTAATGGTGATGATGCTGATCCACATGCAGATCAAGCATCTTTTAGTGTAAATGAACCTCTTTCTCCTACAAGTACTATAGGAACAATTGGGAATGAGGAGGATCTTACAAGTCTTTTAAACATTCTTAGACCTATTTGCACCGAACTTTCGGAAGCATGTCAATTGTGTTTAGCAGATTGCATTACACGTGTAGATCATCTTCAACATAATTGTCGCGAGCCATGGTATTACAGATTATGGCCATTTAAGCTTAAACCTAGAGCAGATCATAATAAAAATGTTCTTGACGATCCTTTTGGTTACTTACAAGAAGCCATTGCAAAATTCAATGAATCACGTGAGGAAGCTTTGGCTCGTTTGTTTGATGTAAATCATACAATTAGTCCTTCCCCACAAAGATTATTCCTGTTGTTGATTCTTTTTGAAAATAGTCTTAATGAAGTTGCTGAAAGTCTTGGTTTTTTGGTGGGAATAGTTAAAGTTCTTTCAACTACAAGACAATCCAAAAGATTTTGGTTTCCTTCGATACCAATTTTAAAACGAATTAGAAATTTTGGTGAAATTGACGAAGACGGTTGGAAAATTTATGAACATAAAACTAGAGAGGAGGAAGATGAAGAGCTTGGAAACGAAGTTTTTGATCCTGATGTAACTCCACCATCAAATTCAGTTCAAAAATTATGGTATCATTTATGGCTTATTAGAAATTGGTTTGACAGTAAATACGCAGTATTTGCTTTCAAGAACACTTTAGTCGTCACCTGTTTATGTTTACCAGCATTTTTGCCTGGATCTTATGAATGGTTTGATATTTACCGTGGTCAGGTAAGGATTTTAACAATAATTATTAATTCATTTTTTTTCACTTAATTTATAATAAAAAATAAAATATATATTTTTGGCTGTAATAAAAAGTGGGCAGTTGTTAGTGCCGTACTTTCATTCGCACCTACAACTGGTGGCGCGGTCCTTCAATTTTTGGGTCGTCTTCTTGGTGTAGCCATGGGCGCAGTGATGGCATTAATAGCATGGAATATAACTAAAGGAAACGTATATGGATTAGCTGCTGTCTTATTCTTATTTTCTCTCCTCCTTTGGTTCATTTATCTTAATTCAAAAGTATGGACTGTTGGTGGAATAATTATGTTGGTAAATTTCCCCTTGGTCCTTGCAAATGCGTATCAAGCTAGTTATGATGTTGGTCTTCCTGATGATATTTACACTATAGCTGCAAAGGTTGGTTCTTGATTTATAAATTAAATTTAAATTATAAATATTTACTTTATTAATACACTATTTAATAAAATAACAGCGAACAACAGCTGTAAGCATTGGTATTACAGCAGCTTTCGTTATGAATATGATACCTTGGCCACACACTGGGCGTGTCGAAGTTCGTCATCGACTCTCACGTACGATTTCAGATATTGGAGTCCTTTATTCAATGACAGTCTCATCTCTCATCAAAGAAAATAAGGAATCCAATAATCTTATAACGACCAAAGCATTCCGAAAACTTGTTACCCGAATCAATCGATCCATAGCTATTGAACGCTTACTTTTATCTCGTACAGTATATGAACCTCCATTAAGAGGCAATTATCCTATGGAAAAATATGCACGTATGATAAATATTGTAGAACATATGGTTAATCTTGTAAGTGGAATGGAATATACGTTACATGGATTAAATGGAACTGAATGGAGGGAAGATTTAGCCGATGCATTAAATCCATTAAAATGTCACTATATCACACATATTTTGACAGCTTTCCATATATTATCAACAGCACTAGAAAATCGAATTCCTTTACCACCCTATAATATTATTTCATCTGCATCTACATCAAACCATGGACAATTTAGTTTAGGTTATAGAATTTCAAGGAGAATTAAAAAGACAGCTTCTGAAATTACAATGGATGATTTGGAAACACCGGCTTATGCTTGTTATTGTGCATATCTTATAAAAACAAGTCATCTCACGAACGAACTTATTAAATTGGTGTCAGTTGTAAAGTCTTTAGTTGGTGTTAATCGATATGTCAAAGAGTTGGTTGATTTTTAACAAATCATTTTTGTATTATGTAGAAATCATTTAAAATTGTATATTAAATAACTTTGTAATATAAACTTCATATAACATTAATATAACATTATATTATTTACATACTAATAGAGATTTAATCTAGGAAGCTTGCTTTATGTACTGAGAATGGCGATGTGCCTAGTTTTGTGCTACAATACAGTTTTTGAAAACACGTAAATACGGATTATTTTTGCAGTGGTCAGTGACGATCACTTTTACTAGAAATTTATTATTTTCCATACATCTATCTAATTAAAAAATTTGTAACGTTTAGATTAACTGTATAAATAAATGCTTTAAAGTTGTGTAACCTAATCACGTTACGTTACACAAAGTCCAAAAAAGGAAAGCTTATTTCCTACGAAAATTGGATCAAATGGTGGTACAAAGTTGCACAAAATTCCAAAAAAGGAAATTGATGTGCATACACATAATTCTGGCCGGAATCAAAAATTATAAATAAAATTTAAAACCCGTTGCAAAGCAACAGGCAGCAAACTAGTATAAAGTAAAAAAATATATGTATACTGTTGTGATATCATATCACAACATCATATGATTTTTGATGTAGCCGTGCCATCAACCTATGTATTTTTCATATATAAAGCTTATAAAATGAAAACCATGATACCTACATAACTGAAATTTTTTCATAATGCATATGGTACCAGAAGTCTTAACTTGACAATTATGTGATTATGTTTCAAATTTTTTGGAATTGACCCTAAAGATGGTTAACAATTCTACAGATCCATCTTGATCCTAAGACTGCTAGTCTCAGGACTTTGTAAAACTGAACTATAGATAGTTAGATACCATCCAAATTATTTTGGAATGTCATAAATATAATTTGGAATATACAAATTCATTTGATGATAAAAAAAATGATAAGGTATTTTGGAATGAAGCTGATGCAAAGATATAAGGAATTTAAAATAATAAAATTTTTAATTTTTAATAAATAATATTAAAGTATTATATAAAAAACACTATTATTAATCATAAATTGATATTATTAATTAGATATAAATCAATTATCAATTGGATATTAATTGAATATCAATCTGATATCAATTTAATATTAATCATACTATCAGATTGCTGTTAAATTATGGTAAAAATTAACTACTAATCAGGTAGTTTGATTGGTATTTAATTGGTATTTAATTTATTAAATTAATTACTAATTGAATACTAATTAAATATCTGATTGATATCTGATTAGTAACTAATTAATGACTAATTTAACATTATTTGATCTACCTTTATTCTAATAGATAATAAAGTAGATCACTTCATTAACAATTTTACTTCAGCTATTAGGTTGGATATTATACTAATGGAAATTACCATTCAAATAGTAAAAAATGTTAATGATTTAAATAAAGGTAAGATATAAGTCTAATAATAACTACTTTCTAAGCAAGATGATTTTTATTAATTAAAATAGTTACTTATTAACAAATCATTTAGTAATATATAGTAAATTTGATATTTTTTAAGTTTTATAAAAGTTTATCAAATTTTAATAAAATGTAATAATTTTTTTTTTATTTNAAAATAAATCAATTATAGTTTTTAAAAATATAATCAAAAATAGAATATTTTTAAAATGTTAAAAGAAATTTATATAAAAAGTAACATACAAAATAATTTTACATATAAAAATGTAAAAAACATATAAAAAAAGGGGTTACTTATACTTTACAATTAGAACATTTTTTTAGGATTTAAAAATATTTATTTTTTAAGAATAGGCCATTAGAGCATTTGAAGCAATTTGATTGGCTTATGCATATGGAACATTGATTGTGTTTGGACAATTAATTAACTTTCAAATAAAAAAAATTTAAATAAATTTTATTAGAAATTTATAAACTTTTGTACACTATGAAAATTATTAATTTTTATATATATTACTAAGTATTTTTTATAAAATCTGGTAATTTATAGTAGAATAGTATAGATGCTACTCAAAAATCCAAAATCCAAAATCCAAAATCCAAATTACTAAGTACTAAATTTTAAATCCCAAATTCAATCTTAAATGCCAAATGCTAAATTCCAAATCTCAAATTTCAATTCCAAATCCCAAATTATTTGAAATTTAAATAGCATATATATGCTTGACTATGATCATTTTAACTGAAACTATCAGTTATTTCCAGTTTACAAGTGAAATAACTATAGTAAAAAGTACATATTAAAGTTAAAAAACATCTCTCTTATCTTATCTTCTCAATCAAATAAATTTTCTCAAATAACTAACATTCTGTAAACTAATCCAAACAATAATTTACATGGCAAAGAAAAAAAAAATGCTACAAGTGTGATATTCTACTACAAAACTTTTTTGCTCTTACTATTCATAAAATGCAGAGTTTAATATTACCAAGAGTTTCTTTATATTAGAGGGCAATATCTTCACATCTGGTCAAGCTTATATTGCCCTACCTTAGTAAGTGCTTCATATTTCACCTTGATCAGCATTTAAGACCAATTAGAATATGATCTTAGACTAAATAATATATCCATAGCAGATCTTCATAACCTTTAATTTTTTATCCTTTAATTTAATATTAATAATATTTTCCTACCAGATTAGCAATAACTATTTTGTATTTAATTTTAACCAACCTTTTTTGTAAGATTTTTTTTATTAATGAATAATTTTCTGTATATACAAATTAAAAAATATCTTCTACATTCGCTCATTTCTTTTTCCTATTTTAATTTCTTTAATCAATAATATCACCATATCACACATCTTTTTCTGTTGACCGTTTCACAGTACGATCTACTAATCATGTCTGACCCCGATTGACTACGTAAAAATATCCCCCGATTACTGGACAAAAAAGATAATAGCTAGTTTATTTAAAATTTTACATATGTTAATTTACTATTTATAAAAATAATTTATTATTTTATTTGATAATTTCGAAAATATTACTTTCATTTATTTATTAACTTAAAAAAACGATTAATCATTTTAAACCAGTTTGACATAACCGATTGGTTGTAATAAAACCATTTAATCAAATACAAACTGGTTATAATCATTTTAAAACCGGGTTGAAAAATCCCAATCCGGTTCTAAACTCTATTTTCGGTCACAAATTGAACTGCTTTTTTGAAGAGTTGATATTTTTAAAATTAATATTAGGAATGCAGACACTTCTCCTTACTAACTAAGTGTTAATTCACTATGTATGCACCTCTAACTAATATATATATATTTAAATGTCACGTAAACGCAAACAAATAATAGAAGAGAAATTTATTGAAAATATACTATTAGAGTTAGACGAAGGCATGGATTCAAACGATGAAGAATAGAAAAATACTCACTTTAGAGTTTTGACCTTTTTGAATTTATTAAGAGGACATGTTCAAAAAAACGCGTAAAAAAATGTTTAAAGAAATGTGCGAAAAATTATTGGCGGTTGTAGATTTCCTTTTTTTTTTTGAAAAATGCGAACAGGGCTTATGTGATTATGTCATTTACTTTTCGACATTGATTGGTTGGTAAAAATAGAAGCGGCATTCTAATCGGGAATGCCAAGAAAGAATTCCATCAAGCCGATCAAGGTCTCCGAGGCAAAATTCAAGAGTATATATATCATATTTTCGTCATTACCAGTCTCATGTTCGTTTTTTTGTATAAAAATTCAAGAAAAATTTTTATCCTTGATCTAAATTTTTTTTATTCAGGTTCAATAATTGAAATTTATCATCGTTATCTTAGGAAGCCATTAGAAGTATCGTCCTCGTAGGCTATTGGCTAAGAAGGCGCGTGTTTGTTTTTTTTGAGCCAAGCCGTTTTATTAATATTACTCTCTCCTGAATATTAATATTTCGTGTAACTAATGGAGAACACGAAAGAACAAAAAGAACCACTTGGTAAACTATAATTATTATAATTATTCTTATTATAAAATTTATGAAGGAAAATATAATACTTTTTTTACATTATCTTACTAAAGCAGCCAAAAAACAACTTAACGAAGCAGATCGTGGCTTGAATCAACAACTGGGACATAAAGAAGCAAAACAGGAAGCCCCCCAAAGCGTGAAAAGTTCTCACCATGCTAGTAATAAAATATCAGCTACTATACAAAAAATGTTTCATACGGACGGACAAAAAACTGAAAAAAGTTCTGACACCGAAAGCGAAAAAACGGATATTTCTAGCATACTGTCTGTTTCTGGTCACTCGGTTACAAGGTCGCGTTTTCAAAAATTAGACGTCGGTCACATTCATAACCTGTCACAATATAAAAAAGGTCACCGTGTGCAAAACTTCTTGAAAGAACTCGGTATTCATGGTCAACAGCCGGCCGCAGTAAATGAAAAACAAATTAAAAATGAGGTTCCTTTGTCCGAAAAGTATGGAAAACCTCAAGAGGTTATTGGAAAGGGTGGGTGTTTTAACATTCCAACTTGATTTTTCGAATTAGATACAAAACTGTTTTTTCCTTTATCATATAAATATAGGTGCATTTGGCGTCGTCCGTATTGCACACAAAACAGAACCTAAAGTTCCAGGCGAAAAGCTTTTTGCCGTTAAGGTTATTGTTGTTAACATTTAACTTAAATAAAGAAAGAAATATCTTCGAGACTGGAACTAATCACGTGTTTGTCTTCTAATTAGGAATTCAAGAAGCGTAATAACGAATCTGCAAAAAAATACATAAAACGTTTAACTTCCGAGTTTTGTATTTCTTCTTCTCTCCATCATATTAACGTAATTGATACGTTGGACTTGCTTCAAGACACTCAAGGAAATTACTGCGAGGTCATGGAATATTGTTCTGGTGGTGATCTTTATACCCTGATCGTCACTTCGGGCGGATTAGAACAAGATGAGGAAAATTGTTTTTTTGGACAATTAATTAATGGTGTAAAATACTTGCATGATAATGGTGTTGCCCATCGGTAATTGTAATCAAATAAATGCATTATTGTTGATTTGTCACAATTATTATTTACATCTCGAAATTTTTTTTTAGTGATTTGAAACCCGAGAATCTTATTCTCACGTCTGCTGGATGTCTCAAGATTACCGATTTTGGTAACGCAGAATGTTTCCGTATGGCTTGGGAAACACAACCTCATTTGACACGTGGTATTTGCGGTAGTGAACCCTATATTGCTCCAGAAGAGTTTAAAGATAACTTATTTGATCCAAGATCGGTTGATATTTGGGCTTGCGGAATTATTTATATGAGTATGGCGATTAGTAGACTTCTTTGGCGCGTTGCCAAAGATGATGATTGTAATTTCAAATCCTATCTAGAGGCAAGAAAAAAAGGTTTAATCTCATCGCCTTTCCAAAGTTTGAAAAATGTAAGCATAAATTTTATAAAGAACTAACTAGATTATTCAAATATGTACTAATCTTTAGACCTTTTAAAAGGGTCGACGTGATTTAATTTTTAAAATATTAGAACCAAATCCAAAACAACGTATTACTATAGAACAAATTATTGCGCATCCATGGTTTTCTTCAATTTACATTTGTCATCGACAAGCTACATCTACTAGTGATTCATCCATTCCTAATACGAGCTGTTCTATCAATGTAGTAGACCAACAAGCAACGACTGTTAACAAGACATCAATTGCAAATGTGGTATAGAGTAAGTGAGCAATTGAAATACTGTATGCTTGATTCTGATAAGATTTTGGTTATATTTACTTTTTCGCTCATTTGCTTGTTTACAGGAAATAGAGATTTCCTTTGATGACGGTGATTAATTGACATTCGTATAATGTTAATTATGATACTAAAGAAAAATGGTGAATAAACAAGAAAATAGAGTACTAAAATGTTTTAAGTTATTAATAATTTCAAGGAAACGAAGGGATTTTAATTTTGATATCATCATAATCATTTTGTAAATTTTAATCAGATAAGTTAAATTTCAGCTTTTGCGGAAATTATTGTATATTTTTCATTATCATTGTAAGCCATATGAATTTTATATTATTATTAAAACCAGAATATATATTAATCATATATATTTTATTTATTTATTTTCATTTTATTCAACCGACCAATCAATATAATTTCAACTTGTCAATTATAATTAAATGAATTTTTTAATAAAAATTAAAAATTAGAGTTGAGGGAAGTTTTTAAACTATGAAATCTAAGTTTTTTTTTTATAAATCTTTTCCAGCCGGATCATTTTGTCATTGGATCTCTTATAAGAACTAAAATGCCATTACATCATCTATTATAGACTAATCTTTTAAATTAATAAGTGTATATTCAACATTTTGTTTACAGAAATGAATGGCTTATTTGGGTAAAATGTCTTTTTTTATATATATACTATTTAAATCATTGAGGATTCGGAGATTGTGGTCGTATTTCAGGAACCTTATATATATCAGGAAATAACAATTTGATAATTAATAATAAAATAATTTTTTAAGGAAGAAATAAATATTTATATTTAAATTTACCTGCATCATTGGTGGTGGAGTTGTAAATTTACTGGTAGCAAATGTCACACCTTCAATTATAGCCAAGATAAAAGCACCAAAACAAGCAGATCTTGTTGCTGCACCAATACCACCTCTAGCAGCCAAAACTCCGCCAGTGAAAAAACCACTTGCGATTAAATTCCATGGATCTTCTTTCTGTCTTATTCCTTTTAATGCACAATCAAATGTTGAAAATAATCCTCCCCATACAGCGAAATTACCACCTAAAATTGGTGCACGAGCTTTTACGGTTGTGATTGAGCCGATGATTCGTTCTCCCTATGATATGAAAATTAGAAATTGATAAAATTGAAGATTATAACTCATAAAACAAATCATTTAATATAAACTAAAGTTTATCGGTCATACCTTTGGTGAATTTTTTGCACCTTTGACAAAATGCCATATACCACCACCGATAGCTCCCATGGCAAATGCGCCTCCAGTATCATTTAATATTACCCATGGGCTAAAAAACAAAAAAAAAAAAAAATCGATCAAAAATTTTTTTTAAAAAAACATATCAATACTTATTCATTTTTACGAATTAAAAAAAAGTAATACCAAGGATCGCGATTAAAATCTCCGTATCGTGACATTCAATCGTTTAAAAAAGAGGTTAATATAAATTATACAGGAAATAATCGCAAGTGTTCCCTTTTCTTTTTTTTTTAAAAAAAAAGAAGTTTACCTCATGTATATGAAAATGGTAAAACTTTTTTTTTTAAAAAAAATGGAGAAAGCGATTACGCCGATCACATTAATGTTAGATTCCTGCGTCATTTTTAATCGAATGGAATTGATTGGTAAATTAAGCAAAACCTATATATGTTACACAATGTCAGTATATCGCAAGGGCTTCACGTGAGCAAGGGGATTATGGTTCATTTTCTTAGATCGGTCAATTCGGGTTTCTCGGTCAGTTGCACAACATGGTTTGAACAGTTAGCCTTTAAAACCTAAAAATAAAGCTCGAAGCAAATCTAAAATTGATAAAATTTAATCAGATGAATTTACCATAACAGTTTATTCTACATTTAAAGAAAATTCATGTGATACGTTTAGTAAAATAAAGTAACTTTATTCTAATAATGTATGCATGCAAAACGTTACAAAAAATAAAAATAACGTAAATATTTTTAAAAAAACTTTGTATGTCCATCCGCAGAAATGTTAGTAATGTTACATCAAAATTGGGAATGAATGTAACGAGAAAAGCTACACAAACGGGAATCGGCAAAATACCAGGATGTTGGAAGTTACCGATGATTTCCTGATGTTGTCATGACAGTTGATAACAATATATATACATCATGACATCATCATGATTATTATGATTATTATGGTTATTATCTTTATGGTATAATTCTAGCAGTCATGCCACAATAAAATTATTTCTATAAAAACTCGGTTCTCCACGAGACTGAATATAGGATAGAGGAAGTGAAAAAAAATGAAGTTATCAGCTATCAGTTTATTGTAACGAATAACATTTTTTTTTTTCCTTAAATATTAGTGGTCTATTTTAAGAACTTTCTATTTAACTGTTTTTTTGGGTTTACTCCATTTTAATATCATTGTAAAATAAGTGAACAATGGGATCTTTAAAAATATCAAGCAGCTCTTTTGGTGCGCTTATTTTATTATTAAGCGCGTTATTAATATATGCGCAAGATCCTATTGACAATAATGAAACAGGTTCTTATGCGATGGTCATGATAAACAAGTACGATTTCTATTGTACTGTAAAAAATTTACTATACCCGCCTACCAAACAATTAATTGTATGTATCCAGTTGAGTATTCGCTCACCTTATTTTTTATTGAATAAATACTAACATTTTTAATTTATCGAATATCAGGGTATATTGAGATCATGGCCAAATCAAAATGTTCCAGATACTGGTGGTTGGATAGCGTTTGTTAATTGTGATTCAATTCAAAATGTTTTATCTGCTGGGACTTCTGCTGGGGCTTCTGCTATTGTCTTATATTCTAGCCAAACATTTTGTGATTTTCAACCACTATATAGTAGAATTAATATACCTTTATTTACTCTAACTGATATTTGCTATGGTGAGGTCCTTGAAGAGTTAATGTCAAATAATCAAGTTGTTGTTGTAATAAGAAATAAAAGTTTAGTTGAACCCCCTGTTAAAGTCAATTCTCCTATTCAAACGAGTAATTCGAATGAAAATAAGGTGCTTGCAACTTATCAGACTGCCATGATTGTCCTTTATGCTGTATCAGGTGTTGTTTTGGGATTATTCTTTATCGTGGTTATCACGAACATTATAAAGAATCGACTTAATGCTCCCACACCTCAAACAAATCAAGGACAAGATCCTACTTCACGTCCACGTCGTGGGATAGCTAGATCTGTTTTGGAGAGTTTTCCCGTATTCTTCTTTACTATGGGAATGAAAGATGATGATAATAAAAAAGAAAATGATGATTTAGAAAAAGGAAAGGCCAAAGAATTAGAATCTGATATTGAGCTAGAAACTATAAGTTCGGATGTTATGAAATCAGCTCCACAAGCTGAAGAAACTAAAGATAAAGAAAATTCATTAGATATTTCTTCAAAGAGTTCGGATAATACTTCTGAAACGAATAATAACAATGATGATAATTCTAGTAAGAGTTCTCAAGAAAGTAATCCTGATTTACCAAAAAATCCTCCGATTGCACATATTAAAGATTCATCACGTAGCCGTTCTATATCTACAGCTTCAAATATTTCAGCAGCATTAACAAATAATAAAGTTCAAGAGGGACAATTAACTTGTCCAATTTGTTTGGATGATTTTGAATCCGGTGAAGAATTAAGACTTCTCCCTTGTCAACATCGATATCATACGTACGTTTCTATTGTTGCTCTTTTTTTAAAAAAAAAAAATATCAAAGATATTAATTCTCGTTTGTTTGATAGATTATGCATAGATCCATGGCTTCTCGATATATCTCCTTTATGTCCAATGTGCAAAACAGATTACACATCGTGGGAAAGTGAAGTGAATGCAACACAACACAACCAAGATTCATCAGGATCATCATCTGCCGAATTAGCTGGAAATAGTAATTATATGACGAATAACGAAAATCGACGAGATTCTTCAGTCGCTTCTTCTATATCTCATAATTTTCCGCATTTCCGATGGATAAAATATCTTACAGCGATTCGTAGACGACGACGAAATCGAAGATCTAATAGACAATCAAGAATTGTTGAACTTGCTAATAATAATAATAATAATAATAATAATTTGTTATCACAACAAGATAATAATGTAGTTGGGACTGTTATAACAGACTGATTATTTAACATCTTGAAACAATTTATACCTAACAATTATTTGTGTAATTGCTCTGAATGTAAATATATTCTATATGTTGTTTTTTAAAAAAGTAATAATTTATAGTTTAATAATTTATTATTACTAAAATAAGGTAGATGAGTGTGTTGAGCATATATAAATTGTACTAATCAGAAATTTGTAATTATATATAATATATTATGCAAAAATTGTAGTTAAACAAATAATAGAAAAGGTTTTTCCAAAAAAAAAAAAAAATTGCGAATTATTATAATTTATGTAACTCAAATGAAATTAACGAAGACTTCTAATAACAATAGGTAAACTAGCTGATAAACCACCATCAACTGTTAAAGCATGCCCATTTATATATGAACTTTCATCACTTGCTAAAAACAATACGACATTTGCGATCTATAATAAAAAATGTTAATAATTTAATCTAATTTATTAAATTTACCATTTATTATAGTTTACCTCATCAGGAACACCATATCTTTGTAAAGGATTTAATTGACCAACTTTATCAATGGTACCACGTTTGCGAGCTTGATCAAAAAGAGGCATTGTCATATTAGTTTCAATTATTCCCTATTTATTTATGTTTTTTTTAAAAAAAAACAAAATGAAATAATTAATATTTTTTTCAAAAAATTTCTAAATGAAATCATTTCATAGAAATACTTACAGGATTAATTGAATTTACGCGAATATTCGTGTTGACTAATTGACAAGCACCTAATTGAATCAAATTTATAACGCTATTTTTGTATACAAAAAATTATTTGGTAAGTTAAAATAAGATAAGTAAAATGACGTGTCTTGTACACTTACGCAGCTTTGGAAGCAGAATAATCTATAGGACCTGCACCTGACCTTAATCCAGCAACTATATACCAGATATATCAGAATAATACACATCATTGAATAGAATTGTTGTTTAAAGTAAATAAATAACAATAACCTGAAGCTGTTGCGATGATCGATCCACCAGATTGTTTTTTATCATTTCCAGTAATTTTCATTGCTGTTGATGCATGTTTTATAGCTAGAAATACACTATCAATAAATAAATAAATAACTATTATTTTATTTACGATTATAATTATGATTAAATAAGAATATCTACCTAAGTACATTTATCTAAAAAAAAAAAAAAAAAATCAAATATATTGTATTACATTACGTTATAATATTTTTTTAATTGTAAAAATAAATTAATAAAAACCTACTTTCATAACTTCCATAAATTTGGATGGTTTCAAATCATATAAATCACTTGAATAAGCGACCCCTTTAAAATATATTTATAAATTTTAAATCATTTATTTAACTGCATAATTAGTATTCTCTCAAATAAATATACTAACCAGCATTAGCAAAAAATACATCTAGTCTACCAAATTTTTTTATCGCATCATCGATAACAGATTTAACATCATCTTCAGATGTAGCATCAATTTTTCGCGGGATCACTATAACTTTTGGATATTTTGTTTGTATTTCTTTTGCAAGTTGCGGAAGTAAATCGTCACGGTAATCCGTTACATATATAGCTTTGGCTCCTAAAATAATTTAACGACGAGATAAGTAATCAATTGAATACACAATTAATTAAATTCACGTTAAAAAATTTTAAGAAGTTCCATGCCATTCTCGGCAAATGCCCATGCAGTTGAGCGACTAAATAAAAAGTGAACGTTTAGAAAATTTTTAAAATTTAATAAAATTTAATTAGAATATAATTTTACATACCCAATTCCTTTTTCTGAACCAGCTCCAGTAATAATGCAAACTTTACAGCATAACCTAGGTTTACTTTCTTCATTATTAGTATCATTATTATTCTTTTCATTTCTTGCACCATTTACATGACCTGATAAAAGCAAAAGTCTATCTTTAGGAGAAGACATGATTTCAGAAGTGACCGACAATGCGCGTTGGATGGGATATTCAAATATGGAAATTATCAAGTGATGCTGGGAAATCTTCTTAATGCATTATAAAAATAGGCCGATAATTTAGGCCGGGTCGGGGGGATCTTCTCGTTCGATCTACCATATTGAACTTTTTTTTTTTTACAAAAGATCGATGTGGCTTTGTAATAATTTTCGTTCTTTTCTAATTAGACAATATACAAGAAATATGAGTAGCCAACTTCAAACTGTCAATACTACTAAAGCACCTAGTGCCATTGGACCTTATTGTAAGTAAATTTAATCATTATTTTAATATTAATAATTGTATGTTCAAAAGCTTAAAAATTTAATATAGCTCAGGCTATTATCGCGAATGGATTTGTTTTTGCGTCAGGACAAATTCCTGTTATTCCTGAGACGGGAAACATTATAAGTGAAGATGTCAAAGAACAGACGGTACTTATCAATAATTTAGTCTTTATATATATATATATTTTTTAACGCGTCTCTTTAATACCTATAAAGAAACAAGCTATAAAGAACTTGACAAATGTACTCGAAGAAGCAAATTCTTCATTATCTCAAGTTGTAAAAACAACTGTATTCATTAAAGATATGAATGATTTTTCTTCTATAAATGAAATTTACGCTGAGGTAATAGAATACATTTATCAGTTATGTGGGTTAAAGTTATTAAAAAGAAATTAACTTAAAAATTTTATTTATTTGTTTAGTGTTTTGGAAGTAGTCGACCAGCTAGAGCTTGTGTCGAAGTATCTCGTTTACCAAAAGATGTCAAGGTTGAAATTGAAGCTATTGCTCTTATAAGTAACGCAAAAATATAAATACTGTAAACTTTATAGTTACTACGCGTAATTTATCATTTCTATTTTATTTATTTTGTTTTAAGCGAAAAGTTTTTTTTTTCGTATGAAGTTTTAAGAAATAAAGGGTTTCATAACTATAAGATATGTGAGATATCAAAGATATCAGAAATATTATTACACCATAAATCAGTGTCGATCTCATTATTAACAGATATGAAGCCTTTTAAATTATCATCTTACTTTTTAAATTATTTAACTTCAACAAATCTACGAGAAAAGCATATAAAAAATATGAATACGAAAATTTTAGTGTATTCTTCTAATAATACCTTAAATTATTCTTCAATTCATCAAATTTTAAAATCAATTTTGGGTACATATTATGATATAATTCAAATTGATTCAGATAATTTATTAAAAGATCCTTGGTTTGATACTACTTCATGTTTGATTTTTTTATCTTCAAATAATTTAAGTAATAATAATCAAATTTTATTTGATAATGATATTCAAAAAAATGTTCAATTTGAAAAAAAATTTAATAATTACTTAAAATTTGGTGGTAATTATTTTGGTATTGGTTTAGATGCTAAAAAATTTTTACAAAAAAATTTATCTTCTCAATTAACAAGTGAAATTTTTAATTATAAAAATTTAAATATTAATAATAATCAAAATGATCAAAATTTTTCTGTTGAAATACCTTTAAATTTAAATAGAAAGTATTTATCATCCCATTTCCCTTCTATTCCAAATCAAATTAGAATTTCTTATGATAACACAATTGGTTACTTTGATGATTTAAGTAATAAGGTTAATTCTATTTCTACTTATAATGATTTTTCTACTATAATTCAATATAATGTTGATAAAGGAAAAATTATTTTATGTGGGTTTAATCCTTTTTTTAATAATGTTCAGGTTGAACAAAATCATTTTATAAGATCTTTATTTTCAATTTTGGATTTAAAATTAAATCAACAAGATGAAATTATAATTCCAAAATTATCTTATACTTTACATTTAACTTCAATAAGGCCTGCTTTAACTAAAATTTGGTTAAATAGAATAAATTCTTTAATGGATTCTAATAATATTATAAGAGCATCAAATGATTCTTTTAAAATTATAGAAAATTCTTCTTATAATACTATTGATTTATCTCTTATAGATGCTGATTATAATGATAGAAATATTCCAAAATCAATTGTAATTTATCACGATCAACCTCCTCCTTTATCAATCACTCCTTTTTTTAATTTTAAAGATTTCTTGAATTATCTTTCAAAAGAAAGAAATATTGAATATGGTGGTGATAATAATATGGAATTTGGTTCAACAATCCTTTATGGTGAAGTTATATCAAGTACACAAACATTATTAGACAAGTATTATATCTAAAAGGATATTATTTTCATCTAGAATTATTAAATTTTGGTTTAATTTTCTAATTTTCTTTTTTATTTATATAGGAATTTTGAATTTACTAAACAATTACCCACTGGATTTGTTTTTGTAGCTACACAACAAATTCAAGGACGAGGCCGTGGTAAAAATTCATGGATTTCACCTCCTGGATGTCTCCAATTTTCTGTCATCTTAAGACATCCATTGAACTTGTCAGTTTCTGTTATCTTTATACAATATCTTTTAGCGTTAGCTGTAATTGAAGCTATAAGAACAAAAAAAGGCTATGAGGTTTGTATTATAATAAAAAAAAAATCTAAATATTGAAAAACATCTGTATTTTATTAAAGTTTTATACATGCTATAGGATATTCCCCTCCGATTGAAATGGCCAAATGATATTTATGTGGAACTTTCTTCACCTTCTGATGAGTCATTTTCATCATCTAAAATTGTTAAAATTGGAGGTGTGATTGTAAATTCACAATTTATTCAAGATGAGTTCATTCTAATTGCAGGTAAATTAACTTTCAAAATCAATGTTCTTTTTTAAAAATTATAATAAAAAAAATTTTTTTTTTTTCCTCATATATACAAGGATGTGGAGTTAACTTGAGTAATTCAGCACCTACGACTGCCATTAACCATATAATCTCTTTATATAATCATGCTAATAATACTCAGCTAGAGGGTTTTTCTCAAGAACAACTTTTAGCTGCTATTCTTGTAAAATTTGAATCATTTTACAATGATTTTTGTAGTCGTGAAAATGGATTTGAATCTTTCCTTGATATTTATTATAAAAGATGGTTACATAAGTTTGTATTTATTTTCGTATTTTATGACTGATTGATTTTGACATCTTAATTTGACTGATTATATTGTTATATTTTTTTACAGAGATCAAATCGTCAATTTAGAATCACATGGCAATCGGAAAGCTCGTATTATTGGAATTAATGAATTTGGTTTCTTGAAAGCTAATGCTATAAGTGACAATGGTAATTTGGAGGAAATAATTACTTTAGAACCTGATGGAAATAGCTTCGATATGATGAAAGGAATGATATCTCGTAAATCATAATATATTATTGGAAATTCATGTAATTATTATTATTAATAAGAGAAAGGAAGCATAAGTTAAAAATTCAGTTCATTAAATTCATTAAGAACATTAAAAATATTTATCTATATAATTAAGTCTAAAAAACCTGTTATGCAATATTATTATATGAAGGTCCATCCCATTTGGTCACAGGAAATCCTGAATCTTCATTATCGTTGATTTCCTGTCTTGATAATCCTTCTTGTTTCCTCTTTTTCAGAGAACCATCGCTCATTTCAACAATTGCTGGTCGCTTGGTTGGTATAACTTTCTTCTTTTGTGATAACATCCAATCCCAAAGTTCTATTTCATCAACAAGATCATATAATACATCTTCAGCTACATATTCCATATATCGTTCGGACATCGGACGCCAGTTACGAACACTAGTACTCTTCTTGTGAGGATTTAATGAAGAGGAGGATAATGAAGAAGAGCTTGATTGTTTACTTAATAAAGGTTTCGTAACTGTAGTTTTTATTAATGAAGATTTGGTAGTTGGAGCTTTTGGTATCGGTTTATTGAGTGCAAGATCTGATTCTGGATCTGAAGGTGGCGGATATCTAAAATGTGGTCCGAAATTTAAAGTACATGTACCACCTCGATACATGGATACAGCTGGATAGTATCCGAGAGATCCATCATCCTCGGTTAAATCATCATCATTGGTATATTTATCAATAGTAGGCAAAAATGAATACAAATTTTCGAAAGCAATACCCTGACAAATTCCATTTTTATAAACTATTATTTTTGACTCGGGTAGAGTTGGAATTTCAGGTTGTGATTGCGTTTGCTTTTGATCTTTTTGTTGCTGTTGCCACCAATATTTTTTCTCTTTTTTCTTTTCCGGCAATTCTAATAACTGGTTCATTTGATATGTTGGTTTAAAATCTTTATATTCGAAAATAGTATCTCCTTTAAATAAAATCGGTATTCTATGTCTTTTCGGACTTTTTGGCTGATAATCCGGAACCACCTTTTTCAATTGTGGTAAACTAATATAAAGACCCATAACATCTCCCGTTTTAAATGGCTCGCCATATTGTGTAGGACGAGATTGATGTACTCTTTGTCCAGTTAGATCTCTAAATCCATAACTATACGCATCAGAGCCAACCGGAGAATTCCTATTACCTACGAATTGATTATATCGATTAAATTTTTGAGAATATTGAGAATATTACAATAGATTAAACTACCTTCTCTACGAGCCCAACCTACTCTTACATGTGCGCCATCCTTTCCATCTATTCTACCTTCACCGCCACGATCAATAAAAACTTCAAAAAACCATTTCCCTTCCTTCACAGGACAATTAGCTCTAGCCATTGAAAACCCAAAATCCGTAGTGGATGTCAATTGATCCCCACTTATCCATACAGATAAACTTGCGTCTTCCTTAGAAAGACGTACACCATATGGAGGTAATTCAGAATTACGATACTGTGTATACGGAAATAATTTATCTGCTTGACAGGGTAGATATTTGAAACCGTGTCGAAGATTATTTTGTTCCCCGGATTGACCAAATTCCGTAATTGATGAAGAACTTGCCTCCATTAAAGCGATTACGGTATTTGAACGATTGGATTGTGCTTGGCTATTAGAAGCTACGGGTTGTTCTGAAGAAGAGCGAAATGGTGTTGATTGACGTTTGGAGGATGAAGGATGTGTAATTGTTAACGTTGATGTTTCATCTTGGGTTCCGGAATCATAAATTGCACGAGTACTGTTGTTCACTGCTTCTCTATGAGTTCGTGCAGGAGTCCTTGAATGTGAAACCTAAAATAAACTTTTCTGATGAGTATATCATATATATATATTATATAATTAATTATAGAGTGCATTACACCAAAATGGCCCGGTCTGATATTCCATAAATTTGGATCTACAAGACAAAAATTCGAACTTGCTGAACGATTATTTTCATCTTTAGCGACAAAAAGATCTTTGGTTGAATACAGGCATGATCCAAGAGTTGCCCACCTTTTAAGAGAATTATGAAAATAATTTGTAAATTTAAAATAAACACTAATGAAATATAAATTAATTAATACTTACCAAGTCGCAGTTCGAGAGCGTTCTGTACACAAAGAAGACCAATTCTTATCAACGAATGGTCTTAAATGTTCATTTTTGTTAAAATAATATTGGAATGTGGGTAACTTCTTTGCATGTGCTGAAGAATATAAACAATCTCCTTTGTGAGCTTTATATTCTGTCATATGTTGTTGTAGCATTAAATTTGCTATAGCGCAACCACCAATTTCTTTCCATCCTGCTTGACTTCGCTTTTAATTATAAAAATTAAACATAATAGCTTGATAAGAATATAATTGATTAAAAGAAGTAAAATACAATTTACCTTGAAACTCTCACCAGAAGAGTTATTACACCAGTTGCAAGTAAATTTATAATTGGTGAAAATTGGGATAGTGGTATCGATCGAAATTTTAGTACATTTTGCGTGAAACCAATTCAAACAGCCTATAAATTTAAAAAAATTAAAAGAATATCCGAAGAGCTAGTCGTTACAAAATATAGTAACCTGAGCATTGTAGAGAAACTTCTGTCAAGTTTCTATCTTTTCCACAGTAACAGTACATGTGCTCCTCATTTATGGTATGCAAGTTATTCCAAGTAAGGTTACTTGGGTTATATTGAACAGCCATGCTAAAAATTTATTAAGGAATGAGAGAACATTGCCGAAAATTCATTTTAAAAACAATGATAATCACTTTTTTACCTCCACGTGAATTTTGTGGGAGGTAAAATTTTCCCCAGCGTCACCGACAAAAAAGCTTAATGATACACTCCACGTGATTTCACATGCTTCCATTTTTTATATTTATGGCAGGGACGCAAATGTATCGTTCTTATACGTGTACGACATACTTTCTTATACGACCTATATATAAACAAATATGCATCGTATAAGAAAATAGCACCTGATCGTATAAGAACGATACATTTGCGGCAGGGACAGAGAATTTTTTCGCGCAATGCCAAACAAACAATTTTTTTAGCATAAGTTACAGGAAAAAATTTTTTTTGTAAACAAGAAATTTATTTATTAATATATAGGAAAAATATAACTAATTGGCTAATTATATACTATAAATATAAAAATAATTTTATCATAATATAATTTTCATTATTATCATATTATATGTATGTGTAATAAACCAATAAAATTACAGATTTTATTTATGAAAATAACTATGATTAACTAACCACTGGTTATGATAACCACCTGTTTAATTCAAATTTTAATTTTTAAAATTTGATTTTTAAAAATTTTGAATTTGATATAATTTGTCATGTGATAAACTATATCAATAATCTTTTAGACTTTTTATACTACTTAACTATCTTATTAAAACTTTCTCATACTTCTCTCAAGAAACAAAATATCTTATTCATTTGACTTACTTACCTTGTTTAATTTGATAAAAATTTCATGAAATAGAACATTTGACACTCCTATTTTCATTACTTTAACTTAATTTTTATCTTTATTACCACATTCAGTCTCTTTACATCATTTTATTTTTATTATTATTACTATAATTATTACGCATCAATATAAATGAATTTTATTAAGAGCTAAATGATATAGGTATATATATTTGCTTATTTGTTTGAGTATGTCTTTGGTTTTTTGTCTTGAGAATAGTTTTGAATTATTGCTAGTTTCAGTATAGTTAGGATTAGAGTTAGAGTTAGGAATTAGGGATAGGATTAGGATAAGGTGTTAGGATTAGGATTAGGTATTAGGGTAAGGTGTTAGGGGTTAGGGTTAGATGTTAGAATTAGGATTAGTTTGTTTCTTTTAAATCTGATAACATCAACTTTAATAATTGATTTTCTTTTTATTTCATTCTTTAGGTTTACTACATAATAGGTTTGATGATGAGAATTATTATGAGAGTGTATTAGAAAGTGACAATGAAGAATAACAATATTGAAAATTAGTGAAGAATTTGATTCATGGAAAGATGTAAACAGATTTCTTGATGAATATGCATTATCAAAAGGTTTTATCATAAGAAAATGTTGTAGAGATTATATTACTCTAGATGATAGTTCACAAAGACTCATTAGAATGACTTATTCATGTCCTGGATAGCTAGTTTAAATAGTGAAAATGTAAAAAATGTGGACAATTAGGTCACTATCAAAAGAATTGTAATAGTAATGCATAGATTTGTTATTATAAAAAATGAGTGCAAATAAAGAAACAAATAAATTTTATTAATGAATGTATTGATACAAATAAATTATTTTTTATAGCAATGTTTTTATAATTATAACATAAATTTTTTGTGGCATATGACAGGTGTTTTAACCATATATATATAGTTATAAAATCACAAAAGTTGGTAAAATAACTGGATGGTTATTATAACCATAGTTAAGTTTAACAATGGTATTTATTTATTATATGATTAAAATTAACTTTTTCAAATTTGGTTACTAAAAAATTTATTTATTAAAATTAAGTTATATATACTATATGCATTATAAAAATTTTTAGTAATATAAATATTATAAGCATTTTTTTGTTCAAACTAATTAAATTATGATTACATATAATAGTTTTTTATTTATTATATTATGTCTATTTAATTTTTTACTCTAGACTCATATTTCCTAGTTTACTTAATAGATTATATAACATAAATTCTATTATTATTTACAGAAAAGAAAATTTATATTATATGATTTTTCAAAAAAAAAAATTCATATACAAATTTATTTTTGAATTTTATTTAAAATTAAATTTTTTACTTTATATAAAAATATATATTTTTTTTAATATTAATAAAATAAAAATAGTTTATTAATAAAATAATAAAAATATTATTATATAATATATAAAAAGTAAGAAATCTCCTAATTTTTTAAACTTTATGTATAATAATTAAATCTGAAATTTTAATATATGATTATATTAAACTTAATAAGTATATGTATTAAATTTTTTTTTTTTAACTTTTATAGTAAATAAAAAAAGTTTTCAGAATTATATTTTTATTAATTGTGAAATAATAAATGACTAAAATTGGGTGTTACTATGTGGCGACCTGTCGCCATGGCGACCCCTATAATTCCGGCCAAAATTAAGTGATCAGCAAAAAATTATTCTTTTTTGGAATTTTGTGTAATGCAAAACTTTGATTTTTGAGAGAAATAAAATTGCCTTTTGGGTTGTGTAACGTTACATTAATTCCAAATAAGGAAATTCCGGCCGGCGTTATAAAATTTGCTAAAATTAGTAGTGTGACGAATAATATGTGACAAATAGGCTTTTTCATGCTGAAAAAATTCTAAGTCCCTAGAATAAATAGTAAAAATGAAAAACTAGGGAAGTGACATGGAGCCGGAGGTGACAAATTATTTGTATATGAAGTCACGTGACAGGGGTCGCCATGGTGACCAGGTCGCCAATTCCTTTTTTCCTTATTTTATTATCATCATACTTAATTACTTATTCTAATCTTACTAACATGCTTTTTACCAAATTAAAATAGATTTCTTTTTTGATTTTTCTTTCATTTCCTTTGAATTATATTAAGAAAATTATTTACAATAACTAATTTTTTTTAATAACTAATTTATTTCTTTCTTTCTTTACTTTATTCTTTAAAATAAATTATAAATTCGAATTATTGAAAAACTAATTTAATATTTTCAAATATTTTTATATAAAAAGATTTATCATTTCCTTAGTTTTATGCTTAAAATTATTATCTTATATAAAAATCTAACATTTTTTTATTATTTTATTAAAAGATTTTCTATTAAAATTTTATAATAAAGTGTACTATTTATAATATTTATAAAAAATATAATACTAATTAGTCTTTTTGCTAAAAAAGTATCCCATTATATAGATGTTTGATCATAGTTTATTTATAGGTTTTTATGAAGGTTAAATACTAACTTTATAAAATACTTTTTAAATATTTTAAAATATTTAAAAAGTAGTTTTATCAGTAAAAATAATCTACTTTCAATTTTATTTTTTATGTTTTATTATCTATTTCATATATCATTACTTATAAATTTTAGTAAATAGTAATATAATTTTTAGAATCTTATAATAATATTTGAGATTTTTAAAATTATTAAAAACTGTTCTTAAATTAATATTTAGATTAGAATGATAATAATTCAAAGGTTTGACAAAATTCAAAATATATTAAATATTTGTTTTCTATCATGTTTTTTGTATAATTTATTTATCTTTATTATTATTTTGATGATAAATTTACAAACTCTGTTTAAATCAAATTTAAAATGATGCAAATCTATTTTAAAAAAAATGTAATATAAACCAAATTAATCAAAATAATACTGTTTTTACTTTTTAGAAATTAATTTTTTTGATTTTTCAGACTAAAGTAAAAGGTTTAAAAAAGCATTATTTTAAATTTTCTTAAATAGTTATATATTATAAAAAATAAACAAAAATCATTATACAAAGTCTTAGTATCATAAATATTAATATTTCATAAAAAAGTTATAATTGTATAACATTACTTAACTATAATATTATTCATTATTAATTAGAAATAAAAATCAATTATAATATTATATAAACATATGTGCCAATTTGTGAAATTATGTGCTACATCCACAAAATAGATTTGCCAAATAAAAGCAATGTTAAAAGTCATGTGATAATGATGGATCTACATCATCTGATGCGTAAAATCAATTATTTATTTGAACTTTAATTTTTTTTAATATAAATAACATTAAAATTATAAAATCAGAATATAATTCTTATGACAAAATTGCGAATATTTTGGGTTATACATATGATAGATGGATGAATTTATATTCATTTGAAAGAAGAAATCAAGAGTGATTATGCAGAGGTTGTGCTTATACAGGGGGTGACTATAGAGGGGGACGACTGTATATCTTTAGATGTAAAAAAAAATGGAAGTGTAATTTTTTTGAAAAAGGTTAGTCTATTAAGCCTTCTAATAAATAACCAAAGCTGTATCCTAAAGCCTATTAATATATTAGAGAATCCCGAACAATCTATATATAGATCAGATGAAAATTTCAAAATTTACTATGATCAATAAGCAAACTATTTTCAACTTTGCTAAACAAACTCTCATTATGACTTAAGAAAATATGGCTCTGCTAAGCAAACTGTTTTGTGACATATATGTATTAAGTAAAATTTGTAGTTTTTCTATATTAAACTCAAAATTAGCATTCAAAACCTACTTTATGAGATTAAGTAAAGTTGCAGAACAAATAAAATTACATATAATTTTTAAATTTCAAAAGTATATAACAGATAGTTAAGACTCACAATTAACTTTCGTACTCTAATTTTGCATTTTTAGCAGTTTCTCTATATTAAACTCAAAATTGGCATTCAAAGCCTACTTTTTGAAATTAATTAAAGTTGTAAAGAAAATAAAACTACATATAATATTTAAATTTCAAAAGTATATAACAAATAGTTAAGGCTTACAATTAACTTTCGTACTCTGATTTTACATTTTTAGCAGTTTCTTTATATTAAATTCAAAATTAGCAGTCATAACTTACTTTTTGAGATTAAGAACAGATATTACATTTTTTAGTGATAGATAAATCTTTCTATCCTATTCTATTTGTTTGCTAGCTTTAGTACAGATGCAGTGTTCCTATTCTATGAAAACGCATTGAGCTAAAGAGAAAGGAAATAGAGGGTAAATCTCAATTAGAAAGATTTATAAAATTAGTATGTGAGGAAGGTTAAAAACCAATTTATGGCTCATATACAACTCATCCCTCCCTTCAATCAAAGATCTCAGGAAAAAAGCCTTTCATTAATTTTTTTTATCTGAAATAGTTAGCTTATGTTCTGCAGTACCAAAAGTACAAGGAAGGGTTAATAGCAGAATTATACCCAAATTTGAAGTATCTCAATATATCCATTTTGCATATTAAAAGACTAGCTGATTATATATCTATAGTTTAAGAATATGGTGACAAAGGTCTATGTGCAATCACAAATTTATACCATAAATTAGAATATCTAAATATTTCTAATTACATAGAATTTTCTGAAATATTAAATTGTAATGTTATTCATTCTTACCTAAGACTCTAACAACTCAACTTTGGCTTTTATAAAATTAGCGATATAACTATTAAAGAAATTGTTAGATCATGTCCTAATTTAAAATATCTTAATCTGAGAGGATGTTATAAAATTAGTAAAGAAGTCATAGATCAGCTCATTTCATTTAATCCAAATATTAATATTGAGAATTTCATGGATACTATAATGCCTCCTGATTTTATTAGCATATTTAAAGATTACCTGGTTCTTTTAAGACCTTTTGTACAGCACAATATTGCTAATAATCAGTATTCAGCTTAGAATCTTTTATCTTTATATATGCGAGATAGTTTGCAGTGGTATTTCGATCCAGGGTTAGAACAATAGGCTAAAATAGTGATCATTGATCAGAATTTTTTACGCCACAAGTGGGATTATTTCTGTGTAATAAAAAATAGGCTAATCATATAATAGGTTTGTATGATATATTAATTTTCGCATATATATTCAAAAAAGAAAACATATTAACTTTTGTTCTTTATTTTTTTCCTAAACAAACATGAGAAAAAGGTGAAAGGAGATCTAGTTATGATCTCAGAATTGCGAGTCCACTAGACTTTCATAATATATACTTTTGCTGTCAATATTTACTTTTACAGTAAGTCCTGTATTGTAAAGCTAATTATATGTTTTTCCAGTAGATCTCTATGTGAAAAGATATGAGGATTTCACCCTCCCTCAAAATAGATTTTTTGGGAAATAATCAAACCAATAAGGCTAATCTTTTTTTGAATCTAATGAAAAAAAAGTGATATAAAGCATGTAGAAGTATGTGGAATTTTGGCCAACTTTTCCACAAAAAATATTCTCATAAAAATAATGCAAAATAAGGTATGTATATGCCATAAATTATGTATATATAGGAGCGGGTGAAGTGTTTTTTTTTACTATAGATTCATGTATTTAGGAAATGGCAAATATTATTATCCTCAACTTTCACTTTAAAGATGATAATAATGGCATTAATAATTTTTCACTCAATATTAATACTTAAATAATACAAACTATTAATAATCTTATAGGTCTGCTTATAACTGATGGGCATATTACTAATAACAATTTTAGTCTTTACAGGAATAATTTTGCTAAAGATGTAAAAAAACATATGAAATTAGGTATCGTGATTAGAAGTATTTTTCCTGAATCTCCTGATATTAATCAAAAACATGTTCTTATACACCCCAATAATTAGTATTTTTATTCCAATCATGTAGTGATATATTCACAATTTTTATGTATTCTAGGCCAGCTTCTAGTGATATTTTTTATTTTATAAATAAAGTATTATTATTATTATTTTATTAAACGTATAAGAAAAGTAGATCACATGCGATGATGCAATGCTTGTGTGATATAAAAACCTATATTAATGCCTAGTATTTTCTTTCCCAAATAGAAATAAATTTTTATCTTACTCCAGAATATAATACTATTTTTTATTTGAGCCTATTATTCCTATAAAAGTGCTATATCAACTATCACTTTTAGTTGTTTGATTATAGGTAAAAACCTTTATGATAATGCTTTTACAGTTGAAATAGATACAACAAAACTAGTTAGTTTTTTCAGGGAGGTTATCAAGGTAAAAAAGGCATCTAAGTTTAATAATTTCACTACAACAGATAAACTCAAGCTATGGAAGATTAACATTTTCCTTGAAGAAGAAAACAAAAAACTTGAGCTCGTCAATACAAAAATTAATGTTAATATCAAGAAGGATCTTAGTGATAAGAAACTCCTACCACTTTTGAAAATTAGCAAACACTTTTCCTTTCAGCCAGCTGATGAGCACATACATATAATCATATAGCATCTTGTTGAGACAAAAGAAGTTCATTGCATCACAACATATAGGCGTAAGTTAAAAAGGTTTCAGTGGATTATAATCTGCAAACAAATAACCTTATCTGCTTTGAAGTCTCAGCTTCACACATGTTTCACATTTTTGAATGGGATAGAGGACTAGCATATCATTATAAATCATGAGTGTGGTGGTGGTAATGAAAAAAAAATTATTTGGTTGATGATGAGAATTTGGCAAGTATAATCTGGACTTAAAGATTTAAGGTAGATTTTCCAATTATTGTAGACAGGGCCAGTGGATTGGGTTATTAAGATTAAAGATATAATTATTGTCATTACTGAGATATAAAGGGAAGATATTAACTAGGGTTTTAGCTAGAATGCAATTCAATTACAAGCTTCGTCTCAATGTAATAAAAAGAAACACACATATAATGAGGTTTTGTATGAAGATGTAATGTATGGTATAGTTTCAACAGGGATCAATTGGATCATAATTAAGTTAATCATTACTGGTGAAAGTAATGATAATAATAATGAAAATGTTGAGGTATTGTTGAGTTCTCAAACACCATTTACTTTTTCCATTAATGAGAGTATATTTGACAAAAGTCTTATGCTTAAAAAACTAAAGAATTTGTTTAGGCAAATCAAATGGGTATTTGATCACCAAATTGAATTGCAGGAATCATTGAAGTAAATAAAAATAGAAGATAAATAAGATAGTTTTGTCTTGTTCAAAAATAATCATATATATAAATACTAGCATAAAAAAAAATCATCATGTATTCTGAGCAAAGTCCCGATTATTGTATTTATTTTTTATTTCTGTATTAATAAAGCGTCTTTTATATTCATAATATAACATTGAATTATTCCCATTTTGTATAAAACAATGTCAAACATTCAATCTATCAATTCATTAAGAGAATTAAATGCCAAGCTCTTAGCTAAAATTGGCGAGCTTAGGAAAAAGTTTGCTGAGATTAAAGTTGAGAATGCAGATAAAAATGCTAAGTTACCTGATCTTAGAAGGATTAGTAAATATCTATAATTCTATAATTTTGAAATTTTAAAATTTTACTATATACTTGTGATACTTATGACAAACACTACATTATTACGTCAAGACGTATATCAATATAATTGGCAAACTTAACAATAGTCATGAAAATTACACAAATTACCAGTAATGATGCTGATGTATTAAATAAGGAATAGAGTAATTAAAATTATTTTTATTTCACGGCAAAATCATTGTCTTTTATTTGAAAACTATTTTAATCTTAATATGTGAAACTTACATTTTTTCATTTTTGTGATTTTGGAAATATTATTATCTGTTAATTTTTTTCCTATCACCTTAGTTCTTTTGACAATTTTGGCAATATGGTGTATTTTTTGCTTGGCATTTGTAATACTCACAATTTTAATTAGCAGTACTTTATTTTTCTGGATATTTCAGTTATCATACCTTCAATATTAGTTGGAAGTACTTTAACCACATTGTGGTATATCTGGAATTTTATTTAAGAAAATTTGCTTATGCAAACTTTTAAAGGAAGTACAGTATCAATGTTATTTTATATTCTATTTCCTAACAAATGATTTACATATTTTAAATTTCTATTATAGGAACTTGTGTAGTAAAAATAAGTGAATATGAGGGGATGCTATTTGGTATATAAAGCTATACTAGATAGGTTGTAATTGTAATTAAAATTAATTAAATAAATAAAAATAAGTGAATATCACTATCGTTAATTATGCAGATAAGTTAGGGCCTGCCATAATTCAGTTAATAATATATATAATGAATTGGTACAATCAGCAATATCTGGCCATTACTTAAGCGAGTACAACAATGGGCTAGTAATTTTTAAACTAAACTCAATCTGAAGAGTGGTTAGGAATCAAGTTAATAGCAAATGATATTTGAGAGTTATAGATGCAAGATTACATGTAGTCAGAAAAAGAAAAAGTTTTACAAATAATATACAAATGATCATAATACATTGTTTAACAACTATTCTTCATTAATAAAGCATTACCACCTGAAAGGCTAGCATATTATAACTATTTAATAAAAGAAGGTAGAGGTGTAACTACTATAATACAACAAATGGATTATGTACATGGCCGACCATTGAATGTTATAACTGATGAAAATATTCTCAATCGTAACTTTAGGCCAATATATATTTGATATATTAGTAAGTAATACCCTTTTCTTTTTTTAGAATTTAGGCCAATTATTTTTGATTTTAAGCTATTTATCTCTAATTCCAGAATATAACTAGCTGTCATTTATACAATTTATGTGAGTATTTATACCTACTAGGAACAGATAAACTTTTTTTTTTAAATATTTCCTTGTTATTAATTTAAAATTTAATGTACAATATTTAAATCATTAATTTATGATAATCTGCGGGTTAATAAAATAGCACTTTATTGCAAAAAATTGTGTTACTTAAATTAATTCATAAAACATTATATAAGAAAAGCTTGATTAAATTCTGGTAACCGTTTACAGTACTTTAATCTCAATATTCTCAATATTCATACTCACTCCAGTGGACATTATAGTTTGAAGGATCTTCATCTTCGTGATAAGTCCATTTCTTAATAGAATCAACTGTGATTTGAAAATCTGGATGGTGTTCATTCCACCATGTAACAAATTTTTCACGAGTAGTAAGCCCTTTTGTTTTGAGGTTATACAAGTATTTAGGATCAGGAAATTCATGGATTTCTTCATATGTTTTCTTGAGAGAAACTTAATTTTGGAATGAGTTAGTCTAGAAGTTTTCAAAAAAACTTATTAAATCAGAGTTAATCAGATACTATACGGATGTTAAGTTTAATTGTTATCGCTCTAGACTCTTCAGAGTCACTATAATCGTCATTAGAAGAGTTATAGGATGCGTCTTCTAAAAATCAATTCTATGGTTCAATATTTAGTAACACTTGAAAAAAAGCATTATACTCTCAATACCTTGCATCTGGCTCTTGTTAATTGAGTTCTTAGAGTTATTTTTTCCCATTTTATGTTATAAAGATAACTTGCTTAATAATATTTTTATTTTATAAAATGTTATACCAATGTGACTAATCAGTGATCATACTAATTCACAATTTGTGCTGAAAAAATGAATAAAAAAAAAACAAAGGGAATAATCTATGATAAAATATTGGAACACCTCTCTATTCTTCATAAAAAGAGATCTAAAAAAATAGGGTTGTAACTTCCAGAAATCTCCTATAAATATTTGCAAGAGAAAACTGTAAAGATATATAAATTATTTGAAAAAGTAGGTGTAGAAAATATTAAGTATATTATGACATATTCTGTAAACTCTATTTCTGAGTGACTAATGATAAAGTTCAAAAGATTATAGATAATTTTTTCAAGCAGGAAAACGAATTCCCAACTTCTGAAATTTTAGCCAGCAATGTCTAATATTTATGATGAGACAGCTAAATAGGGTGAAACATACTATTACAATAATGAAACAGATAATTGGGATACATCATATGAGGATGATGATAGAGGATATTACTTAAATTTAAATACTGGAGAGATAAGACATAAAGAGACAAATGTATGTACTTAGAAGGAACAATCAGTATAGTTTGCAGTTATTACATGTCACACTGTGGTTTTTTTTTTGAATGCATATATTACAGATCCTTGAATTAGCATTATGTGGACGAATTTTTAAGTCACATAAATGCCAGGTAGTTAGATTGTAGAATTAGATATTAGTATAAAACTTCTTGTATTTATTTTTAGTATGTATTAATAAAGCAAGTCTTTATATTTGCCACATAATATTAAATAATTCCTTTATGTATAAAATTATCATTAACCATGACAGTTAGTAAAGCTAACTTATCCAAGCATAAAGTATTGAGATAGTGCATCACTGAGCTTGATGTTGAGAATGTAAAGACTAAGATCAAGAAAGCTAATATTAAGGATATATATATTGAGCTTCTAGAGCAGATTAGGGAGGAATATACCAGGCATGATGTTGAAAAAGTTGAGTTTGAGGTCAGAATCGAAGAGTTAGAGAAAAATAGGATAGATATTGTTGCTGAAAATACTGAACTTAAATCTAAAGTTGTGAAATTGGAACAAGATATAGTGAAATTTAAAAAAGAATTAGAGTTAAAGAAAAATCATAAGTTTCAGGACAAATGTATTCTAATTGCTCAAATATTGCTTGAAGAAGAACTCATAGTTGAATATTGTCCATTTTTTATGAGAGGATTAGAATTTGATACTTTTTTCTGAGATTATTGAATGGCATTAGAAGTGCAAGAGACATAACATCGGCTTCATAATACTAGCTGGTATAAAGATGTCAAAAAACTCAAGGATATTGTTAATCGTAATTAGAAAAAAAGAACTCTATATCAGCTTAATAGAATTTATCTTTTTAAAGTATAGTATGATGAAAATCCAGAAATCACTATTCCTCAGAAGATATATAAATTTAAAGATTATATTAATCGAAAACACTTTAATCTTGATTAGTCCTTATGTAGGTAAGTAGCTTATACAACAACTTAACATTATGTGGCTTATATGTTAAAATTGTTTAAAAAGGTATACTAAATTGATTACCTGAAATGCACAGTATGATATTGGAATAACTCTTACCAAGGAATAGGGTTGTGTGACATATGAATCACATATATATTTGCATTATTTTTTTTCGACTTGATTTGTATTTATTTTTGCATGTCATGTCTCTAGCCACACTATTATCATATTAGTAAAATAATATTTGGATATGGACCACATTTTGTCATTCATTAATTCCTTGCAAATTGATAAAAGTAATGAAGGATGGTATACACATCCCTGCCCTCTTGATCTATCGATCTGCAGAGTGAAAGAATAACTTAAATTAATTTTGCAAAAAAGCAAGTGATTGATTTAATAATAACCACTGATTTTTTCTGAGTTATACAAAGAAAAAAGAATCTCATATGTGAAATAATAGTGTGTAATTGCTAATGAAAATCTAGGGAATGTTTTCTCCTATGATATTTATAAGTGCTATAAAAGAAGCTGATAAAAGGTCTTTTTTCAAGTTTAATTCTGTACTAGAAGTAAATGAGACAGCAATACAATCATGTATAATTTCATTGCATAATCACATATAAAAATAGATTAATTTTTGTTATACTTTCACATATAAAAATAGATTAGATTATACTGTCACATATTAAATTTACATGTTAATTTTATTTATGTGTCTTTAATTTTAAAGGGTATATTTTTAAAATATTTAATATCATATAACATATTTCATATATTCCAAAATAAGTTTCTGCTATGCAAACACATTACTGAGTTATTAAATTTATATATGTTATGCATATAAAATACTGACTATTTTAAATTTAACCCTTTAAATAAGCAAAAAAAATCTCACTAGAGGGTAAAAATTTTCTATGTTCAATAAGCAAACTCAAATCCTATCTATTCATATATTGTTCAGGTCCTACAATACCAGTGACAAGAGCTGATCCTATATCAATCATAAAATTCTGATGATTTATATTTTTTTTTAATATTTTTCGTATCTTCAAAATTTATTGTAAATCGGTTGTAAATTGATTTTGAGAAATCAGAAAGGAATTAGCAAATCTAATAAAAAAATATATTACATCATTTTATAATAAATAATAATGAAAAATAAGTTATTATACACTTTATAAAACATTAAATGAATAAGAGGATGCTGTGTGATTTGTAGATTGCAAAAAAATTTGTAGCTAAACCTTCAAAATACTAACTTTTACTTGTTTAGTAAGCATTAATTTATTAATTTTCACTTTCTTTATTATAAGCTTTTTAAAATAAGTAAATAGTAAACAATAGAGAATAACAGAAGATCTGGATTTTTTTCAAATAATTATTACAATTACATAGTTTTTAATTCTTTATAATTTAATTTAGTTTAAAATAATATTTATAATTATTACTCCTTTTTTTTTTCTTTTGCACAAAGCTGCTTTTTTATTGTTAAATATTTTGTTATATTGATCATCATGTAAGATTGAACCAATAAACATATTTTAACATACTACCTCCTTGTTATTACATAAGTGATATAATCATATCATGTAAAGTCAAATTAGTTCATATGTATATTATTTATATATAAAAATCCTTATTTTAAAATTAAAGGTATCAACAATATATCATCATCCTATTATATAATTATATATAATAATTTACTATCTTTATATTATACTTTTAATTTTCTATTTTTACTATTTATTCTAAAGACAGAATTTTTTTAGTATGAAAAATACTATTTATCACATCTTATTTATTACATGCTTATTAATTTTGGTCAAATTCTATAATATTATTCATAATATTCTTTTTTAGTATCTTAAGTAATATTATATAATTTTCTCAAAAATTGAAATTTTAGATTATGCAAAATTTCTAAAAAGAAAATTTATTGCAGATTATTTAATTCTAATTAGAATTACTATAAAATCATATAATATTAATAATATATTACTATGACAATAAATTACAAAATTTTAATTTGATTATTTATTATAAATTTTTATTTAAAATTAATATAATCTATTAAATAAAATTAGTAAATTTGATACAAGTAATCTTTTATTAATAATATATAGTTTTTTAATAATAAATTATTTAATACTTACTAAAAGTTTCTTAAAAATTAGTACTAGTATCCAATCTCTAGAAATTTATCAATGTTTCATATTAGTTTAAAGACCCATTATGTTGAGGAAAGATTCAGGTAAACTAGATGAAGGGTATTTGTTTGAGAAGAGATTCAAAAGAACTGGTTAAAGGGATTGTTTTTGGTCTCTAGTACTAAAATATAAAGGAGATTCAAAGCATATCTTATCTAAGAAGGCTTGGAAACATGATCTCATTCTGAGAACCTATATGACGCAAGTGTGATAAGTTAGAGATTTCTATCTTCAATATAAAAAAAAAGGCCTTATTTTGAATAGTACTAGAGAGTTAACATATTGCTTATATAAATCATATTACTTAATAAACTGATCTTATTAGCTTGTTTTCAAAAAAAAAATACTTACTAAAAGTTAGAAAATACTCTTTTTAATGATTCCTATGATTGTTTCTTTTAAGTTTGAAAAAAAAGTTGTATTTTTTGCAGATTTACTAATTTTTTAAACATAGAAAAAGTATTTTTATGATGTTGGAGTTAATTAGAAAAATTTAAAAAGTTTGGATAATAATTTCTAGTATATTAAGATTTTTGCAAGTTAAGTTTAACATTAGAATTCTGATTAGTTTTGGTAAATACTAAACTAAACTAATTAGTAAATAGTTTTGGTCAGTAAATTAAAATTAATCAAATTTATTGAACTGACTAGTGTTCAGTAATTGCAATTTCAGTATTAGTAAAAACTGATTTACTAATCATTTGATAATCTTTTTTTTTAAAAGATTATTTTTTTTTAAAAAAACTATTTTTCTTTTCTTTCTTCTAAGCTTCCCTTCCTAAAAAAATTGCCTTTCTCTTTTTTTTTTTCTTTAGAGATACTCCTGAACTTGAATTTTAACCTGTTTCTTTAAATTAGTACATCAGTAAATTTCAGAGATGTTATATGATTTTGTTTAATGATAATATATCTGTTAACTAATACATAATATTATTATACTCATACAATTACATGAGTTTGTTCATATTGTTTGATGCTAAGTATAGTTTAATACAATATGCTATGTAATTTAATACTATCAACTAATACAAACAAATGCAAAGTGTTATTTTACTAAAATATAGTATAGAAATACATTAGTTTTTAATTCTATAAGTATAAAACAATATTTATTTGTACAAATGACGCTTATCTTTGTAACAAAAATTATACCATTTAATTAATATGAGATCAAAGGATAAATTTTAGTCGAAACTGTTTCGCCCGCAGAACTCCGTCCTACCAACCCCTATTTTTACTCGGTACCAAAGTAGTTAACTTTTGGTTAAGAGGGTAAAGAGAAGGTTAGTAAAATTTAAAAATAATTTTTCTGAAAGTAATGCTATAAAAGCTAAATCTAAATTATAATGGATTTTTATGTGTTCGTTTGGAGTACAAGAAATAAAATACTCCAGTACTTTGTCAACTTAAACAAATAAATTATCGATTCTTTATTATTTACTTTAATTTCTTTGCCGACTTTTTCAATGACTCCCGATCCCAATTTATGATGCTTCTATTTATCAAAATCATGTGGTTTGAAAGATCATAGGATAAACCATGCTTTTGAAATTTCCGCACGATCACCTTTAAACGATCTACATTAATAAGTTATTCCCAAAAAAGTGTTTATCGTTTACAAAAAAGCCTTTGATTTTAATAATTATCTGATCGGCGACATATATGTAAGCACATGTGTATTTTGGCGGATGGCGTAAATATCGGGTGCATAAGGCACGAAAAGAGGACATTACCCACTTAACATTTCTGTCGTCCATTGTGTTCACAAAGTCGGAGTTATGTCGGAATGTCCCGGACATAAAAATGGGACATGAACAGGGTTAGTACTGGTCCTGTATTATAATAATCAGTACATATTCTTATATAGCAACAAATATTTGTTTTAAAAAAGTTAATATAATAATAAAAATGGTATTTAGAAGTACAGAACTAGAGTTAATAAGCAACCTTATCTTCATCTCTTCTACATCTCTTCACAATCCAATGATTAATCTTAACATGATCGAAAGCTCAAATCTTCAAGTTCTATTGGCCGGAACTGGTTTTTTTGCGTGCTTTTTTTCGAATAATTCATCTTGGATCAAATATCTTAAAATGGTTAATGACAAATTTATTAATAAAAATTTTTTCTCAAGATCGTTGAAAAGAGATTGCCTGATTTTTTGTTTTGTTTTGTTTCTTATTATTTCAAGTATGTAAATGCATGTCGCATCTTTTTAGATTCAAAGGAATTTTCTTGGCGTTACAATTACAATACTACTTTAACAATAAGCATTGTTTTACCGTTTGTTTTGCGTTTGTATAGTGCAAGCTAGATTTCAAAGTTATTTTTTTTTTCAAGATAATCAAATAAGTATTCATCAATCTTCCCTCACCGGCTCACCTAGGGACATGGTGGCTGAAACAAACCTCATCCAATGAAAATTTGCTCATAATTAAATTTAATAACGCAACTGTATATCACGTGATCTATAAATATTTAAAATAATGATTTGAAATGACGTTTTTGTTTTAATGCGAGTATGAGTATGTGAGTAATGAGTGCATAAAATTATAATTATGAGATTATACTTTATTAGTGAGATTCTTATCCGCAGTTTCGACAGTTTATTCATGCATTCTGATCATCGATAGAAACTTTAAAAACTCAACAGCAAAATAATTCCACGAACATTCATTCGGCCGGATGGAAAAATGTCGCAGCATATCATCGCGCACATGTCAATATTCAATTCTCCGATTGGAAGTTGAACCATTTTATTTTATTGGCTAATTTTACTGTATGCTAATTGTTATTAAATATACTAAATATACTAATAAATTATTAAATTAAATTACGTATATAGTACCTAATATTATATCATTATTATCAAAAAATTATAAATACCCAGAAAATAAATTCCGTTTTATTCTTTCATAAAAAAATTTTTCTTTTTCTAAAAAAAAAAATGGATCTTTCTAAACTTTTACTTTCTTCTATTCAGGTATAGAAAATGCTTTTTTTATGATCATCAATAAAATAAATCTTATGACTAAAATTATTTCTATTTATTATTATAGTCGACTTCACAAGTTGTTCTATTGTGTCTTATTGGATATGTAGCAGCATCACTTGGAATAATAACCAATTCAATACAAAAGGTGAGGATTTTTTTTTCTCAAATCCAATCAAAATTTCTGGCCTTTACTAAAATCAAAAGTAAATTTCTTTAAATTTATAGGGACTTTCTCAATTGATAATAAAGATTTTCATGCCATGTCTGTTACTTGCAAATATTGCGGCGGATATCGACTTGGATACTTTAATACGATTATGGCCAATGCCAACTTTATACGTGGTTCTTGTTATACTGAGTAGTTCTCTTGGAGCGATCGGCGGAAAATTATTAAACCTTACACCTTCAGTAACAAGATTTGTAATGACCGGTATAATTTTCAATAACGTAACAAGTCTTACATTAGGTTTATTGGAAGGGATTGGAAGTACGGATGCAATAAACATTTTACTTCGTGATGAAAATGATAGTCCAAAAGAAGCCGTAAAACGGGGAATGTCCTATATATTATTAGCCACCCTCTTGGGTAACTTGTCGCGGTTCGTGTTTTTAACTAATATGTCGATCTTTTTCCTTTTTTTTTGTAATAAATAATAATTGTATTTATTTATTTATACAGGTGGAGTTTAGGAACATACTTGTTAAGAAAAGAGTCATCAGATGAAGAATTAGTTATTTCAATCGAACATCAGCCATTGCCAGGTTTTCACAATGATGAGAGACAAACTAATTCCTTGGTCTCCGAACATACACCTTTAATTTTCAAATCTATCGAAAAAAAGAGTGTCAACATAGGGGTTCGAATCATGAACTTTGTTCGTAGAGCGCTCAAACCTATTAAGGAGATCATGAATCCACCATTGTACGCAGCTATTATTGCATTGATTATCGGAACAGTTCCATTTTTAAAAGGGATTTTTTTTGGCGTGGATGCTCCACTATATGCTACACTTACGCGTACTGTAGAACAGTTAGGGAAAATATCGGTGCCTTTAACTCTGTTGACACTTGGGGCTCAAGTAAAGACTCTTCCAAGTGGTAATACAAGAGAAATTATCCCACAAATATCATATGTGATGTTATGTCGATTTGCAATAATGCCTATAATTGGAACGATTATTATAATATATACAAAGGATTATTACTTGGCTGATCCAATGTTTTGGTTCATATTGATGTCTATGTCAAGTGGACCTCCTGCTGTTAATTGCATGAATTTAGCACAATTAACGGGGAATTATCAAGGAGAGATGGCTACATTATTGTTTTATTCATACGCTGCTGTTGGTCCTTTAATGGCTATACTTGTTATGGCAATGTTGTCTCTCATAGAAAAAAATAAGTAGATTCAATTAGATGTAAATTTTAACAAGGATTTTTATTTAGCATTAAAAAAAATTTATATGTATATTATTGAATCAATAGAATTGTATAGCAATATGTAATTAGTAGTCACCACGTTCAGTACTTAATTAAAAATGATTTCAGATTAGCAATAATTTCCTTTTCGAACTTGAAAGAAGGATCTGCAATAATATTATTAATTATTTTGTTTGAAGGGGGAGCGGCTGCAGATACGAGATTAGCGATTATAAAGATAACATTTTGGATAACGGAAGGATAATGTCGTGCTTTCTCCTTAAATTATCGAATCAAAACAAACGGAATTATAGTGAAACCTGTTCTTGACATTATGCATAATGTATTTGATGTTGATTGTTTGTTTTTTTTTGTGTTTTGTGGGTGTAGTACGAGTATAACTTTCTTAGTTTGAGTTTGAGTTAAATAAAATGCGTTTTCATTAATAGCCAATAAGTAAAAAAAATCTTTGTGTGGTCTTTATGGCAATTAATTTGATATAGAAGATAATATACATTTTATACCGGAAGTTTTCGGATATAAAGGAACGTTTTCGGAGATTTGAAATTTATTTTGTGCGTCATTACTGCCATTTAAATGAAGTTTACGTCTTTTCATGTCGTCAGTAATGAACGTTGTTATCAAATAATCGTAATTAACCTATTTTTATTTTTCTATACGGATAATAAGGACAATAAATTATTATTTTGGTTCGATAACTTAAATGTAACCAGTCAAAAAATTTACTTTCATTGATTTTACGTCAATGGCAATTTCATATGATTATATCCTAATTAATTATTAATATTTACGAATATGGTGAACAAGTTTTAACTATAAACTATTTATTAAAGACGCAGCGAACCTTTTTTTTAGTCTCTAGTTTTTTCTTCAAAAAAAAAAAAAAAAAAATAACCCAAAATAGAATTTGTTAAACTTTTATTATGTCATATTTTCTTTTTAAAATTGGGTTTATCGGCTTTTAACATTCCAAATATTCTTGCTATTTGTATCCGAATTAGATAAATTAGATATCGGCTGATATGTAGATTAAGTAGATTAAGTAGATTACGTTATGATTATATCATGTTACAGTATCGTCGTATCGTCAAACAATCGATTAATTTTTCTTCTTTTTTTTGAAATTCCTTTCATATCAATCTCGCTTTGGGGAATATTTTTCATAAACTTGATAAATGATATGAATTTCCATAAGCGAAGTGCCGAAAAATTATTTATTATAGAATCCGGTTATAATGCTGTAATGCTTGGCGGAAGGGATCGGCATTCGCCATTTCGTTTAACTAAATAGTGAGACAAAAATTCCCGCCCAATGATTATTTTGGGCAGAATTTCCCGCAGATCAAATTAAGTTCGTAGACTACTGCGGTTGATTTGCTTTTTAATACTTTCCTAATACATCTTATACATCTTTTACTAAAGAGAATCCATGTTTTTTTTATTACCTGATTTTTGAAATTTTAAAGAGTGATCGTGCGAAGATTTACAATAAACCGAAAAAAAAACAATCATCAAATATTATATCACGTGAATTTACTGATAATCAAATAAATATTCATTACCAAATTAAAAAAAAAAAAAAAAAATTTTTCATCTATTTATCATGTCAACTTTAAAAAATCATCTCTCCCAGGAATTAGAAGAAAATGACACTACACCCATACCACACAAGAAACAAAAACTTGATACAATCCCTCTAGATAATAATAACAATCCGATAGAAAAATCGATAGAAACTTTGGAAATTCCAGATGAGAATGAACAAAATTATACAATTTCGGAAGAAATAGTACTGGATATATTAAATACAAACTATGTAAACCCAGATTTTATTAGAAGATTTTGTTTTGCATTTAAAAAAAACCAGACATTTACTCATGAAACTTCACAAGCAGTAATTTATAACTCGCCATTTCCTGCTGCTCTTTTACCAAATATATTTGATAATGAATTTCTTTCTAATGTAAAAGATGAAATTAAAGAATTAGATTTTGATCATAAATCTAATGATCTTTATGATTTTTATCAAAGTTTAGATTTAAAAACTTGCGAAAAGCCTCATCTTTCTAAATTGCGTGATACAATTTATTCTGGCGTTTTCATTCGTACAATGTCTGATTTAGTAGGAATTGATCTAGATTATACTCCTGATTTGTCTGCTCATAAATATGGAAAGGGAAATTATCTCTTGTGTCACGACGATGATATTAAAGATGATGATTTTATGCACGGAAGGAGGATAGCTTTTATTATTTATTTGGTCGATGAAGATTGGTCGAAAGAAGACGGTGGCGCTTTGGAATTATTTAACATGTAATAATAGAAAAAAAAGATATAATTTTTTTTATTATAATATATTTCATACTTATTAATTTATGTTTTTTTTAGAGATTCTCAAGGACATCCGAACGAAATAACTCTTTCGGTTACACCAAAATGGAATACAATGGCTTTCTTTGCACTTAGTCCTACATCCTTTCATCAAGTATCTGAAGTTATATCTTCAACAAAAATTCGTTATTCAATTTCTGGATGGTTTCATGGACCTTTAAATACTAGATTATCACGTGCAGATTTCCTATCACCTACCCAAGAAGATTTTGATCTTAGAGACATTATAAGTCCTGTTTACTTGAATGAAAAAAATAAACAGAGAATATTAAATAGATTACAAAAAGATTCTTATGTTCTCATAACAGGATTTTTACGAGATGATGTTTTCGAAAAAATGATAAAGAGTATAAAAGAAACTGGATGGGAAGAATTACCAACAGGACCTCCTTTCATTAGAAAATATCATCTTCTTAAAAATTCAGAAGTTTGTGATTTTGAAGATTTTGAAAATATTAACATTAAAGAGTATAAAGATTCATCAACATCTTTTTGTAAATATGTTTATGAATTCTTTAGGTCAAAAACTTTTGCAAATTATCTTAATGAAATTTCAAATTGGCAAGTTACGGGTATAGCATCAGAATTTCGACAATTTCAATCCAGTAATTATACTGTAATTCATGATCAAGCTCAAGATAGAATTGGAGTGGATGTCACATTATTTTGTATTGAAGGTCAATGGGATGAAAAATGGGAAGGTGGAACCCATTATGTTGCTGAAGAACACGAATTGTTGGCTATTTATCCACAAAAAAATATGTTAAGTATTGTAATTAGAACATCCGGCACTTTAAAATTTGTTAAATGTATTAATTCTCATGTGGCTTTTCCAAGGACAGAAATGTCTTTTATATTTTGGGATGAAGAGGAAGGAGAAGAAAAGACCGAAGAGGCTGAAGAGATTGAAGATGTTAAAGGAGTTGAAGATGCTGAAGCAGATCAAATAGTAACTTATTTTGTGGGTGAAGATCATGAGAAAGATAATTCTGTTGAAGGTTATAATACTAAGGAAAATTATGAAGAAGATCCAGCAAATGAGGGAATTTAATAATGAATATTTTTTTTTTTTTATATAATATGAAACAGATGATAAATTTAAAACCTTTTTGTTAAAATTTAAATATCAACTTATATTAGATCTTGTCAAATTACATACTTAATTTTAGCTAATACATGTTAAGATGTAAGAATATATAGATTGGTTTAATTACTGTAATAAATGTTGTTATATAAGTTGAGTTAATTGTTAATTCTGATAGTGAACTTGTTTCAAATAGATAGGTTCATTTACACTTTAGAATAAAATTAGTTCAGATATATTATTAATGAATAACATTCAGAAATTAAAATATTGCTATTATTGCAACCCTTTAAATGATTTAAGCATTATATTTGAAAAGGGATATTTAATAACAGCAATATATAGTAATTTATTATTTGTACATACTTTATTCTTTCTAATAAAATTTCAGTTTGTTTTTTAAAATATAAAATTTTCTTTTGCAAATTATTATTTATCTTTATTTTTAATATGCAAAACCTTATAAATGATAAGAAATAACATGTAAAACTTAAATGTAAAGATAAATTCTGTTTTTGCATTTTAGATTATCTTTTTTAGCTTTTTAAGTTATATATCATGTAACTCAAAGGTCAAAAGTATTTGGCCACTTTATATTACACAAATCAAATGAAAAAAACGGTAATATATATATTGGCAGTTATATAAAAAGTTAGTTAAAAAATAACTTTAAAGTTAAATAATTTACTATATAATTTTAATAATAAATATTTCTTTTTTTGCATATAATACCAGTTATTACTCATCATAACACAAGCTAAAAGTATTATAATTTAAACCAAAGAATGCTTATTTTTAAATATACTAATTATCAAAACTATATAATAGTTTATAAAATTTTATAGTATTATATTAATAATAATTTGAAATTATAATAATTATAACAATAAATAATTTTTGCATTAGTAATATTTATTTGTTAATTATCACAATATCTTATTTTTTTTAATTTTTATAGCTTTTTACAAATAAGTTTTTATTTAATTTTTGTAATTTTATTCTTGTAACTTTTGTAATAATATAGTTTTTTTATAAATAAAGCTTTTAATAGATTAGATTATATTAAATATTTTGGGAATTGCTAAACATCATCTGAATGATCATTGCTTGAATAATTGATGCCTAGATAATCATCATTACCTGTATTTTTTTTTTTTAAATATGTCACATAATTTATAATATATAAATATAACTATTATTTGTTAATAATTATTAGATTTGCTCAGTTATTTCAGTGGTTAAAATGCTAAATAATTTTTTTTATCTTAGAAATACAGGTTTGATTTCTGCACTGGATCTTTAATTTTTTTAATTTTTTATTATTTTGGAATCATAAAATCATATGAATTAAAAGACACATTATGTAATAATACAAAAACGCATTATAATTTTAAATTATAACTAATAAAATATTTATTTTATTTATTATTTTGCATTTTCATATTTTTCTTTAAATCTTGTTTAGTATTTCAGCTTGCATAAAGGTATGTTTTCTTTCTTTTTCTTTATATTATTTTTTACACTTGTTCCTTACTAACTTTATTTTATTTCTTTAGATTCTTTTGCTTTTTTTTAATTTTGCAATTAAGGTTTGTTATTTTGTATTTCTTCTAAGTTTTTATTTTTTTATTTTATTTTTATATTTTATTTCTTATATTTTTTACTTTTTACTAACTTTATTTTATTTTTTAGGTCTTTTACTTTTCTTTTTCAGTTTTTCTTTATATTAAGGTATATTTTTTTCTATTTTTGATTATTAATTACATTTCATTTTTTACTAACTTAATTTTTTCTTATTTTATAGATTTTGCTTTTCATTTGGTCAATTAGTTCCTTCATCGTCTTCTTCTAATTATCTTTTGCTTATTATTTTATTATCATTTTCAAATTAATATAATTAGTGATTAATTTGTAATAAATAAAAATTGATTCTATAATTACAAAAATAAAATCATATTTTACTATATAAATTATAAATATCATTTGATTTACGTAACTCTAAACTACTATTGTATAACCTTATTAATTATTTTTTATCATTTGTCTTTTTTGTTTTTGCTAAAGCTTATAAACTAATTTCTAAAAACCTAATTCCTAAAGATTCTTAAAACTAATTCTTAGAGTTTCTAAAGGTTCATAATACTTTCATAACAACTCTCTTCAAGTAATAGGGAATAATTTTTTTTATTTTGTTAGTTTTTTTCCTTTTTTTTCATTTCTAACTATTTTTTTTATTTAGATCTTTGGTTTTTGGATAAAAAATTTGAAAAGAGTAGTATTTCCTTATTAGTTCTTCTTGTATTAGTAGTTTTTTATTCTTTAAAGAAAAGTAAAGTTCAATTTTTTTTTAAAAAAATAATTATTAAATGGATTTTTTTATGTTTTAGCATATAAAATAAGTAGTATTTTTAATAAATTAATTGTTTTCAGCTGTTTTTGGAGTTTTTAGTAGCTTAATTTTAATTAATTGACAAATCATCTAATCACACTAATTTGAAAATGATGATAATAACTTTTTATCCCTATTTTTATCATTCCCTTTTCATCTTCTATTATTCTTTTTATTTTTTTTTTAGTTTTCTTTTATTTTTGTTTTTTTTCATCCTATTTTTTCACTTATTTCTTCATTTTATTTTTTCATTTTTATTCCATTTTTTTGTTCTTTTTCTGTTTCTACTTTTTTTCTTTATTTTTTTTTTCCTTTTATTCTTTTTTATTCATTCCTTTCATTTTTTTTGTTCTTCCTTTTATTCATTTCATTTTTCTTTTAAATGTTCATTATTTTATTTTTCTTTCATTATTTCTTTGTTCACTTCTTTTTTTTTTTTTTTTTTTTTTACTTTTTTTTTTTTTTTTTTTTTTTTTTTTTTTTTTTTTTTCTTTTTTTTTTTTTTTTTTTTTGCTCCTTTTATTTATTCACTCTTTTTTTATTTTTATTTATACGCTTTTTCTTTTATTGTTTTCCTTTTTTATTTTTTTTTCATTATTTATTTTGTTTTCCTTTTATCTTTTCTTATTCTTTTTATTCACCTTTTTGTTTTTATTGTTACTCTTTATATTTTTTTTTTATTGCTATTTCTGATTTTTATTAGCATATTCTTATTAAAAAATAAATATAAATCTTGACTTTTAATAAATATGAATTCGATAATATCTTTTTTATTTAATTAATAAACATGTAATCTTTTAAATCAATAATAAATAAAGTTTCATTATATGAATAAAAATATAAAAATTTTTTTAATTAAAAAAAGCTTAAAAATTTAAATTTTTTTTTCATTTAAAAAAAAAGTTAGGGATTTAGTTTAATTTGCCTAGATTCTAGAGCAATATCTATTTTTTTCATCCTGAATTAGAAATTTAAGATAAAAACATTTTATTATAAATTATATGATATATTCAAAAAAAAAAAAAATTAGGTAATAATTACCTAGATATTAATTATCTAGGTAATGTTTAGTAATTTTCAAATATTTTATATAATTTAATTCAAATTTTTTAAATTTGAATTGAATTGGATTAGATTATAAGTTAAGTATATTAAAAATAAAAATGATTTTTTGTAAATATTATAGTTTTTTTATTCTAATAGATAAAGATAAGTCTGTAATATTGTGGACAATTGCAGAAATTAAGGTCTGATTTTACAATTTCAGCTAAAATTAATATAATTTTGACCAAAATTATATATTATAAATTTATTAAAGCATAATTTTACCAATATTAATATTAGAATAATGAAATTACTATTATCATTCAAATTCTCTCATTAAGATGAATCAAATAATATAAAAATTATTGAAATCCAATTATTAAATCATGTTTTATTTGATAAATAATTTATCTAGTTTTACCTCTGTCAATATTAATGATAGAAAAATGAAATTACTATTATTTGAACCTTCTTATTGATATAAATTAAATAGTATAAACTTTATTAAAATCTAATTATTGGATTATGGTTCATTTCCAAAATTTTTAAATGTTTGTGTAGTTATATTTTTGTTAATATTAATATTAGAAAGACAATATTATACTATTCAATTCATCTTAATGAAAGAATTTGAATGATATAAATTTTATTAAATCTAATTACTAGATTTTGAGTAAGTTGTGATTTTGTATTTTATATGAATCACATAATTGGAATTGCGAAATTGTGGATTACTATGCAGATTTGAAAAAATAATTGTAGTATCATTTTTACCAATAGAATAATATTTGTAAAAATAAAATACAGTATATATATAGTTACCTAATTAGTTCTTTCAAAATTAGTGATTGTATAGAAGTATACTTATATAAAGGTATTGAAATTAAAAATTTCTTAATTTCAACTGAAATTAGTAATTATAATTTGGATATTTCTATTTTTGGTAATAGCTATTTAATAAAAAAATTTTGCCAATTTTTACATGTATAATATTTATTCTTAAAAAGAAATTTTAATCACATGATATGGTAATTCTAGCTAAAATTATTTTATGATTAAAATTACAGTGATTATGTAGAGGTTTATTTATTAATAAAAATAATATGTACATTTAAGATTATGAAATGATGACTATAATTGATTTGTGATTATATGGAAGTAATTTGATATGATTTAAAATAGGGTTTCAAAATTAGATGCTTATAAATAGTTGTGACTATAGATGCCATTCAAATTATTTTGGGATATCATAAATATAATTTGAAATGTACAAATTCATTCAGATTATATGTAATTTATTAAGTAAAGTGCCAAAATAATTTGGAATGCCAAAAATAATTTGGGATTTTACTATATGCCCAAATTGATTTTGGGATTTGGGTAACATCTATGATAGTTATGACTATATAGGAAGTAACTATATAAAGGTCTGACTGTATTTTAAAATTTTTGATTAAAAATTTAAATTATTAAATCAAAATATAATTCAATTTGAATTTTTAATTTTATAGCTTTATTTTTATAATTTTTTATATTAATGCAGGTTTGCATTAACAAATAGTCTACTTATCTGAACTAATTTTTTTGGAATTATTATTATCATAATTAATAGTGACAATAATAATATTTGCACTTTGTAAAAAAAAGAGGAAAGTAAGAAAGAAATACAAGTATAAAAATAATAGATATTTTAAATGATGGTATTACTTATAATATGTTCTCAACTGTTTTTCAAAAAGTTGTAAATTGCAGATATAATGTATGTTATACAAAAAACTGAAAACAGATCTTGCATATGGATGTTTAATTTAATTTATTAAAAATAACATTAAGTCTAAATTAAATTAGCTATATTTAAGTAACTACTGTATTCAAAGATTTATGCTCTCTTATAGAAATGAAAGCTTTAGTGATTGATGCTGAAATATGGGCTGATGATGTGAATATAAATTTAGAATTTTTAATTTTTTATTAGATTTATTATATAACTTATGATAGATAGAGGATTTGGGACAATTAAATTATAGTTAAACTTTAATATAGTGAACTTTTAATATAGTGAATTTTACTTAACATATAATCTTTAACCAATTAAATTCATTAAAATTCTATTATTATAATGAACTAATTAGGATTGCTTGTCTAATTCTTCTAAAATTCTGTACTTAGTTTCACTAAATTTTTATTATATTTTTATTATGGTTTTGCAGAGTTTTGTCAATTTTACTATTTATAATAGATTTTAACAGATTTTGCTTTTTTATTAAGTTTTACTAATTTTTAATAAAACTTTAATATAATTTTGTCAAATTACTACATTTTATTATTTTATCTATTTGCTAAACTTCCTAGTTTTGTTAAGCAATCTTAGAATTAACTAATCAAAATCTTTATATAATGAACTTATAGTAAAGTTGAGATTCAGACTTTAGAGTTCATTATATCAAGAGTTAACTATATATGCTAATTGATAAACTAACTCACTTTTGAAATACATTTTGATATACATTTTTTTATTAAACTTAAATAATTAATATGTAATTTAATGGACTAACCCATCCCAAAATACTTCCTATTATTTACTTTTTCATATAATTTATCTTATAAAATGGCATATTCTGAGGAATTGAAACAATTTTTTATTAGACTTATTATTATCTGGAGCAAAGTGAAGAACTATATATTTTTATGTGAAGTGATAACTATTATGATTATATGATAATTTTCATTTGTCCGGTCACGTGTCTTAAATTTGATTGATTGATAATAAATAAATAAACAATACATGTAACACAGCATACATATGCAATTATAATTTATACCACTATTGACTACTAAAAAAAAATAAAATAAAAATAAAAATATGCACTCTGGACTTAAAATGGTTTTCATTTCCTAGTATATAATAGAATATGTAATTTAATGAGCTAACATACATAAAAACAGATCTTGCAAATCTCTATTTTGTGTGACTTTTCTTATAGAAGATGTATTCATGATTTATTCTATGTATTCATCCTTTAGACATTAATACAATAAATTCAATTAACTTGTCTTAATATATATATATATAATATAATTGTAATATTATATAAATAGAGAAAGAAAAATATTACAAATCACCAGTGGTGATCATCACTGATATCACGTGACTTTATATATGTAATAATTCATCACATTGTGTCACATCCCCAGTTTTCAATTTTTACTATTTATTTCAGGGACAGAATTTTTTTGATATAAAAGTTTATTCGTCATATGTTAGTCGTCACATCCTTAATTTTGGCCAAAACTTTAACGCTGGGCGGAATTTCCTTTTATGGATATTTAGGTAACGTTATACGCTCCAAAAAACAATTTTGTTTCTTTCAAAATTGGAAATTTTGGTTACACAGGATCCGAAAAAGGAAATTATTTGTCAATCACTTAAATTTGGGCCGGAATTACCGGAATTACCAAACTTGAAAACACCGGTGATGATCACCACCGGTGATAAATAGCAAACTTCATAGAGAAATTTGATGTGAAAATCCTATTTGTCATCTATTATGATTAATTTCTTAATGCTGTAATGCTGACCAAAAATTACGAGATCGAACCCGGCCCCTTAATTTGGGTAAAGTAGTAAATTTTTAAGATTAAGATTCCGGGAACATATACACGTGATTTTAAATGATCAACAAAAAAAAAAAA